>WBNO01005526.1:96961-201557 GCA_013400575.1 Peucedramus taeniatus | reverse complement strand
TGCCCACTGCCTGCCCCTCACTGCCCGCCCTGCCCTCACTGCCCACTGCCTGCCCTGCCCTCACTGCCCGCCCTGCCCTCACTGCCCGCTGCCTGCCCCCTGCCTGTCCTCTGTTGCTTGCCATCAGTCCCCGATGCAGCCAGGCTGGTGCTCAGGCACCCCAGTCTGGTTCTCATGGGTCTGGTCTTGCAAACACAGTATACTGCTCTTTATGTGGTTATATTCTGGGGGCAGAATCTCCCACATACATCCAGTTTATGATGTACAAAGTTCTGTTTGTTTTCACTAGGATCTGCAACTAAACCCACTGGATGGTTCCCAGATCTATCATCCTGTCCGGAGCTGGGTGGCACACACAAACACGCACAGGCTGCTTGATGAAACCCAAGTGCCTTGCACACACTGCGTGTGTCATTTTGTGCTTGACACATCCTGGCCATGTCACCCCTTGCCACTTACTGCCCTTGCAGCATTACCACAGTGAGTCTGGGTCTCAGCAGTGTTGGTTGAGATCCTTGATTTGCTGACACTGACAGTGGATCCAAAAAAGGCCTTTAATGGTCTGCACTGTATGTCCATGGAAAATAAGAGGAGGAACAACTGGCTCTGCTGAAGAAACTGTGTGTTGGTGCTGAGCCCATAGTCAGGGGCCCACACCAAGCACTGCAGCTATTAACACTCTCTCCACTTGTTATACCCCCTCAGTATTTTTTTCACCTGGAATTAGAAGGAAAAATTAGTCTGCAGGAGCAGATCAGAAAAATTAAATTCCAAGGTGCACCACACCCAGATAGACTGAAAAACCTCCTAAGGCTCTTCTGAAAACATCAAATGGAGCAGGATCATGCCCACATGAAATGGTGACACAGCTCAGTGTGCTGTTGGCCATAGCACTCTTTCCTATGAGCTTATCTGTCAGGGATGCCTCAGGAATATTGCAGATATAAGGGACTGCTATTTCCATCTCTACAACTAAACCACATTCAAAAAGCAATGCTTGGCCACATTATAGCAAAACTCCAGCATTTTTGAAAATGCTGGAGCTTATGATTAGGTTTGTATTTCCGGTAATGTCAAATATCAATCAATCTAGATGAAGTCAACAAGGAACTATAGCTCCTCCAGTCGAGTCCAGTGAAACCAGAGGAATACCAAAGACAGAGAAGTAGTTTTTTCTGTAAGCCACGACCCCTGCAGCTGCTGTTACACAATTCCAGTTGAACACAAGTGTGTTGCAAGTCAAATCTTTCCTTACAGGCACTCACAGAAGCAAATTAAGCAGCAGCACCTGAATTCCACTCACCTCGTGGCAGCATTCAGATTTGCTTTGTAAGGGAATGTATAACCCAGCAGCACTGGTTTTGCTCCACATGTCCTGGAACACCACAGGCAGCCCTGTGTGGTGTGGCCCCCCCAGAACACCAGTCACCTCCCTAGCTGCAGGTGAGTGCTTTCATAATTTTTAAGGACCGTGGTTTCCCCTTCAGCATCAGGGGAAGCCATGCAGTCTCAGCCAAATGGTGCTTTTTCTTAGGAATTATTTAATTGTTGGATTTCACTAAACTGCCCTAAGACATTGCCTTTCTTTTAGTCATAGTTATTAGAGCTGGCCCCAGGCATGACAAGGGCACAAGACTACTGAAGTGACAGTCCCCAGCAAGGCTGCCTGGACAGCTGCAGGGCTTGCCTGGCCACAAACAGGGACATGCTCCCAAGTCCCAGCCTGGCAATGGCAGCTTTCCAGCCCTCCAGCAGCAGCAAGCTGATCCCCTTTCTCCTTTCCTGGCCTGCCCTGCTGCCACCCCCTTCTTCCCTGAGCCTCAGGAGCTGAGGCTGGCTCAGTTGAGCATCAGCCCCTCAGACCCAGGCAGTGACTCTTGGGTTTGCCTACACTGCTCAGAGCCTTAGGCAGACCCTGTTGCTTGTTCTGTAACTCTTGAACAGAAGAATAGTAGCTCTCAGCCTCAGCTTCTGTTTAGCCAGATCACACATGCACAGATGTGATAGCTAAAAGCTCTAAAAGTGATTAGATTGCTGAAAGAAAAATGTGACCCTTAGAAGTGACATGAAATGATCTCTTGGGTTGTCAGATCTGTTGCCATCTCTCAGGTTACTGGATCAGTGGTGTGCTGCTGGCCCAGGGAGGTGGCTTCACTCTGCCCCCTGACTTTTCCTCTTCCTCCTCTCCCAGCTATAGGTTTCACTCACAGTATCACAGGATTAACTAGGTTGGAAATACCTTTGAGATTACCTAGTCCAACCTATGACCTAACACCACCTTGTCAACCATACCATGGCACTGAGTGGCATGTCCAGTCTTTTCTTAAACATCTCCAGGGATGGTGACTCCACCACCTTCCTGGGCAGCCCACTGCAATGCCAAACCACTCTTTCTCTGAAGAATCTTTTCCTTATGTTAAGCCTAAACTTCCTCTGGTGCAGCTTAAGGCTGTGTCCTCTTATCCTCTTGTTGACTGCCTGGGAGAAAAGCCCAGCCCCCACCCGGCTGCATCCTCCTATCAGGGAATTGTAGAGAGTGATGAGGTCTGCCCTGAGCCTCCTCTTCTCCAGGATAAACAACCCCAGCTCTCTCAACTTACAGGACTTGTGTTCCAGACCCTTCACCAGCCTTGTTGCCCTTCTCCGGACACGCTCCAGCATCTCAACATCCTTCCTAAATCAAGGGGCCCAGAGCTGGACACAGCACTCAAGGCAGGGAGTGGAACAAGATGGGCTTTAAGGTTACTGCCAACCCAAACCATTCTGTGATTCTATGACAGATGTGGGAATAAAGTATTGCTTCTCTCAGCAGGGAGGAGTGATGCTGGGAACACCCCAGTGTGGAAGAAACCAACCCAGTCCTGTAGCAGGGAATACTGCATGCAGGGACCTGGAGTCCTTTCTGCCAAGGACAGGCTGAATGCCCATGCCCAGCTCCATTTTGGCTCTTCCAGTGACTCCCCTGGGCTATCAGTGGCACAGAGCTCTGCTGTGCTCGTGTAAAGATGGCTCATGGCTGATAACATGTGCCCTGCTTGCCTGCTGCAAACTCCAGTGTGTTTTCCTTGTTTCTAGTAGGGAGGTAGTGGATTCAGCTTGGGGCCACAACTCAGGAACTATTTCCTTCTATTACTATTAAGTGCAGTCCAGTGCCACAGTATAGAAAAACACAGCAGCACACAGGTACATATATCCCATTGCAGCCTGAAAATGCTACACTAATTTGAGGAACGGAACATTTTTGTTCCTTCTTTTATAGAAATGAATAAATACAGTGTGACAGGCCAAGCGGCATCAATACACATTCTGTTTGTCAGTAGCTTGGAAAAACAAACACTCTGAGAACAACTGTGTCTTCAATCCAAGATAAAATGTTGCTCTGAACACTCATAAAAGTGATCTCCTCCAGCATTGTTTGGGGCTAATCAGCACGATTCCAGTTAAGCAGACATGGCCTTGCAAATTCATTTATTAATTTCCTTCTCCTAATATTTACTTTTTACAAATGTCAGGATATTCATTCTATATCTGGTCATTCTCTACCACAGATGATCTTCATATTTTATAAGCCTCAAGTAAACATGGAAACAGAATGGTTAGGGGACCTTAAAGCCCATCCAGTTCCACCCCCTGCCATGTGCAGGGACACCTTCCACTACCCCAGGCTGCTCCAAGCCCCATCCAACCTGGCCTTGGGCACTGCCAGGAATGGGGCAGCCACAGCTGCTGTGGGCAGCCTGTGCCAGGGCCTCACCACCCTTCTAGTAAAGAATTTATTCCTAATATCCAGTGTAACACTGGCCTCCTTCAGCTTACAGTTGTTTTTCTAGGTCCTATCACTCTATGCCCTTGTGAATACCAAGTAAATTCCCCTCATTTCAGAGAAGCACCACTCACTTGGTGGAACCTGCTTCGAACCACAGCGCTGTGGTGAGGTTTGTGTGGTGAAGTTGGCACATGTAATCAAATCCTGGGGATCTGATTTGCATAACTCAGAAGAGGACTGAGCTCATGCGACACCAGCAACTGCTTTAGACCCTTGCACGAGCTGCATATTGGATTTGCTTTTATCCCTTCAAAACAGGAACAGGAAGCAATCTCTAAGGAGCACAGTAAAGCATTAGTGTGCTGTCCTGAGTGACAATTTCATTACAGACGTACAGAAATGCATTATTATCCTAAAGCTAGTGCATACTTCAGAAATCAGGGAAGAATTGCTAACATGCCACAAATTTGACACAAAATTGATCTCTCAGGCAAAAAGAATTTAGCAGCTATTGGAATAATACTGTAGTGTCAGGTTTTCTCTGTGCTAGGAGAAATGGTGGGAAATTCACTGTAGAGGCAGAACATTAACTATTTGCAAGCCAAAACCAATGAAAATCTGCTGAGCCTTTCTCCTAATGACCCTATGTGGAGTGGACATCCTGCTCAAGTTTTCTGTGCATCTAGGGACAGCAAAAGCTGTACTGTAAATCACTGATTATCTCAGCCTTGGCAGGAAGCAGAAATGCTTAAAGATCAAACAAAGCTATATGGTCAGATCCTCAGCTAATTTAACAGAGAGCTGTAACTAAATCCATCTATTTGTACCAGCCAAGGAGCTGCCCAGTGTCCATTCTAGCAAATGAAGATTTATCTTATTTTATGGTGGATGCTCAGTGCTTTTCACAGTTCTGCATTTCCCCTGTGCAGTTTTAAATGGATTGTTGCAATTTTATTAAGCGATTTTTATTTTAACCTTTTGCACTTTTCAATTCACATAATGGATTTGTTGCAGTGTCTAAGTGGTGCATTCAAATATAATTGCACAGCTGCTCTGCAATATTGTCAGTTTGCTCATTTAGCAAAGGGCAGTGATTGAAGGATATGTGTGTACATGTCCAGCATCAACTTCAAAACAGACTGAGCTGATACTGGTCAATATTTCTTTTTCCAGCCTGTTTAAGGGACAGAACAAGGGAAATATTGAGCACCAGCAAAGTCCTGGCACATCACTATTGTTCAAGACAGTCAAAATGGCACAAGATGCTGAGAAGGGAAAATATTCAAGTATTCTTTGCCCCAGACATAAACAGTCTGGGACAGAAATGTGAGAAAAAAAATTCCCTGCCCCATCATCTGCCCTTGACCCACCTCATGTCCTGTGTGGAAAAGAAAGGAGACTCGAGGAGGGGAAACAAATGTGATCAGAGCTACCCAGCAAGGAACAAAGAAACAGTCCAGATTCTTTAGCTACAGAAAGAGACACCTGGGAAGACCCAGGAGAGTTCTGTGCAACCTCAGGGTCCCGAGGAAAGTTACAGGGGAACTGTTCAATGCTGCTTCTCAGGCCAGACCTGGAAGGTGCCAGCACTACAGCTTCAAAAAAGGGAAGAAACCTTCTAGCCAAGGTGGGGTTTAGGTACAGAATTCTTTGACACAGGATATTGTGGATATGAAAAAAAAAAAAAAAAGTACAGTGAAAAAATCATCAGCTAAGCTCTAGGTCAAAAATCCAATAAGCGGTTATTAAAGGCCAGGTACCGTCTCTAGCTTGGGATATCTTTGAGAATCAGGCAGCTGGCAGTCACACATCCATACATGTTCCTTCACATCTGCTTTGGCCATGGCTGGAGCCAGGTTCCTCACCTGGCTATGCTGTGTGCTCTGTGCAGGTACAGGTGCTCACCTCCAGATCCACAAGCCTCATCTCCACATCACTGTTGGAGAAGGGAGATGGGCATACACACAGCTCAATGTGCTGCAGTGATTACTTTGTTACTTCTCTGAAGATGTTTATAATGGACATAAAAGCATATCCCTCATTTTCACTGCTCTACTGTATTTTATCTCTCTGAGCAGCTTCAGCATCAAACAAGAAACTCACAGCTTTGTCATCTTTCTCTCTCAAGCAGCTGTGAGCATCTGTCAGTGACAAGAAATTCCATGAGGACAGAAAAAAGATCTGGGATTCACAGTCCCTCCCCAGCATCACCTCTAGAAGCAGTTTTACATACACATATATGATTTGCTCACCTTGTGGGGACTCATGGGGTTCAGATTTAAGAAATAAATTAATTCTTCCCTGTGAGGGTGGTGAGACCCGGGCACAGGATGCCCAGAGAAGCTGCAGCTGCCCCATCCCTGGAGAGTCCAAGGCCAGGTCAGATGGGGCTTGGAGGATCCTGGGAGAGTAGAGGGTGTCCCTGCCCATAGTAGGAGGTGGAACAAGATAATCTTAAGGTCCCTTCCAATCCAAACAATACTGTGATTCTATGATTTAGCAAAACCCCTCATTTGATCACAACCAGGCACTGATATGGTGGCAGTAGCTCTCCTGAACCCTCAGTCAATGAACCCTGTGTAACCCATCATAGCCAACACAGAGGATGGAGAATGAATAAACCAAATGAACACACTGAAATCTAGCCTTTTTATAAGAGATTAAGGTGAATAATAAATTTGAACATCTGAATGGATCAGTCCCAGATTCCCTGGTGCTGATGGTCTGCAGCAGACACAGGTAAGGACCACCCATTTCACAGTTTTCCTGTTTCTCAGTAGACTTTGCCCCCAGTGGATCCTAGACACAATACCCCTGATCATTTAGATAGCCATGAGCAATTTGGAGCCAGAGATATTAAAAGGTCACACATCATTTAGCAAAACCACAACTTCCTTCTTCATCATTTTGAGTGGAGACATTGATTTCAAATAAAACCTCTTAATTGACTGGTTTGATTTCCTGTAGTCTTGGTGCTGACAGTGAGTCTTGTCCAAGCTCCAAAGATGACAGCAGTAGAGCTCAGGTATTGCTTGTACAGTACCAAAGGCTCAAATGTAGGTGGAGAAGATGTAGGTGGATCAACTGGATCCAGATAATTTCTGGAATGCTGTGTCTCTCTGAGTCATAGTTCAATGTTGTTCCTCATCCTGATCACCTCACTTGCTCACCACCTGCAAAATGAGCCAAGCACCAACATGCATGCCACCTCTAAAAAGGAAATAAATAATTGGAGACTGGTCCCCTCTGTCTGCTCTGTCACTGCCTTTTTACCCTGCCAGTTCTTTGTATTTTTGCCTTTGCCAGCTCTTCTTTCTGAGGGCATAACACCACATTTTAATAGGAAAATTAATAAATAAACACTCAGAAAGAAAAATGTGTGGGAATGAGATTAAATATAGCTAATTGATTTGTTCACGAAATCTTCCTGAAACAAATCCAGGGTTGTTTAAACCCTTAATCTGTGATTGTCAATTTACAGAAAAAAATACAGAAAAAAATGACAGACATCAGTTTAATTCAGGCAAGAGATGATGGGCACCTTGGAGAGAGACAGCAGCTCCTGGAGAAGCAAAGGAAAGGTTTGTCCAGCTGTTGACAAGAAGGACCAAGCAAGCTCTCTCGAGATTTGTGAGGTTTAGCTCCCAAACACAGCAGAATTTTGGCATCCTGCAGTGCCTGAGAGCCCAGAGCACCACACTTGGTTTAATTCTGCCCCAGCTATGCTCAGAGCAGAATGTAGTGTTGATGAGGCAGGTAGGGTCTGATGTCTTGACCTGACAGGCAGAGTCAGAAAGAGCTCATGTGTTTTACTTCATGGTTGCAAGCAGCAAAGTGGAGAGGATTTGTTGGTGCAGCTCCACAGGCCACACCCCTCACACACAGAGAAGGTTCTTGGCTTATTGTAAGATTTTGGCATCTTTTGTGAAATGTGCTGATGTCAGGACACTGCAGCTATGGGTATTGTATTTTTAATCCCCAATTCATCAAAATTCAGTCCCCTGGTTCAACTTAACTGCTGCTGCCACATCTAAATTTTTTTCTCTGGTCTTATCATGGCCTGTTTATATAATTCAGCTCTATGCAGAGTTAGAAAGGGGCTATTAGTGGCTTAAATCTTTTTATGCACTAATATGAAGGCATAAGTAGTATTTATGGGATGCTTAATCCCTGTGCTGACCCTCTGCACAGAAGCAGGCTGAGCTCAGAAGAACAGCTTTGCAAAGGAAAGCCTAAAGCTTACAGCTTTTATGACAAATAGTGTCAGCAACACCTATTTCTTCAGCTTTGGGAGTTCCCACTTCCTTCCAAAGGAGAGAAGATGAGGAAGGAGAAGGAAACAAAGGTCCTAACCCTCCAGCCTTTGATCTGGACGAGATTAGATCCTGCTGTAAATTTAGGACAGGCCTTCAGAGACTGTGGTGATTTCTCAGAGCATTTGTGATTTCACAGCAGCATTGTATTCTGAGACCTTGTGCTGGTCAGTCAATGCCGACCAGGAGAGACTCTCCTACAACAGCATTCTGTAGCCTGGGGCTGCTCTCTGAGGGTGCTTGGCTCTTGCATTATTGCATGTTGGTTTGTTAATGTGTTCACTAAGCACATTTCCCTTGATTTGCTTAGAATCATAGAACGAGAGAATGTTAACACATTGCAAACAAATAAACAAACAAACACCCCACCTCCAAACCAGAAATGTTACCAAATGAGTACATTTTCAAGGCAAGCACTCTGCATCGTTACATTTTCAAGGAAGCTTGGGAGAAGAAATAACACACACTGGAAAGAATTCCTTTTCATGGTAAAAGCTACTCTTCAAGAAGTCTTTTCTGTGTAGACTGTTGGGAGAGGGTGGGTAGGGAGGAAAGATGCAAGTCTCAAGAAAATTTTCCAGTAGAGAATCAAATACATGGCCTCTAATTTTTTATCATCATGGACTTCAGATATATGATTTATTCACCAATGTAAAAAATAAACCAAACCCCAAACAAGGATAAGTCCTTTTCTGTAGGTCCAAAAAATACTCACTGATGCAGATCACTAATTTTCAACAATCCTAAAAAACTCTGTCTGTATGGAACATTTCTTCCTCTCTATCAAGATCAGAAAATGTAGAAGGCTAAAGAGAAAACAAAAGTTAAACCAAACCATTTAAAAATACAGTACTGTGACAGATTTTATTTCATTTTGATTGATACTACATGCTTACTACGACTAGGAACAGACATGCCTTTTTTTTTGTTTGTTTTAGACTTTTATATTTTTTTTAAACCTGTATTTTATGTTGACCTAAACTTTGCTGTGCCTTGGAAATCTGGCTCAGGAGTTAACTGCAGGAATTTTTATTTAAATAGTTAAGCATTTATGTTTGAAAATAAGACAAAAACAGGTGAACAGGAAAATTAAATTACAAATTCAGTTAATACAAATATCTCTTACACTATGTACTAAATCCTGTTAATTAGCTGAGGTCTTTTAAAAATTCTTAAAATACTTATGAAACATTATTTACAAATTATATAAATAAAATCTAGGCCACTTAAATTAACCAATACAACAAAAAAGTCACCTTTTTGTATGGTGTGTACTAAAAATGTTCTTGTTTATTGATCATAACCCAGTTTGCAGTATAAAATGTTTGTTCACTTACATCAAAATGGGTTCCAATAGAAGGAAGGAAGGTATTGGCTCCAGAAGAAAGCAATCAATATAATAAATGCTTAAAATCAATGAGACTTCTTAATGTTCTGTTCTGCATCATTTGCAGTCATTTTTAGAAATCCCTTCTACAGTATTTGTCATTTGAACAGGTCATCTCAAAACAGCAGAGACATGGTTTTAGCAACGGGAAAATACTCAGTACATTGCTCACACATCACAAAGACCTTACCAGGAGGGTGAGGCAGAGAATGGAATGTCAGTGGCCAGCACAAGCCTTTACAACATTTAACTTAAAAGGCAGCATTTATAGAACTAATCACAGACTATACACATCCTGCACTCAACAGCAATCAAAAGGACTGGAAAATATACATTTAGGAAAACAAAAGACTGATGATTTTCCATTACCTTTGTTAAAATTAATGCTTTGCTCCTTGTCTTTTGTTTTAAAACCAGCATTGACACCACCAACTATAACTACTTTTTTCTTTAACATAATATATGGCAGGTAACTACTGTACTTGAAAAATGTACAATAAAAGGTGAGAAACCACTGAATTTCCTATGCAGACACATGAAAATATAAAGCCATATAGATTCCAAAGTGCCATGAATACCAAATTCAAGTGATGGTTTATAGCATGTAGGAAAGAAACAAAATTAAGCTTGCTCTACGGGTTGCTGAGCCCTTCAGCTGTATCCTCAGTCTCCCCTTTGGCAGCTTTGGTGAGAATTTCCATCCATTTCATCTGCAGCTCTTCATCTTCTGCACTAAAATAGAGAGTTTGATGGGACTGGCAAAGCTTAAAAACGTGCTTCACATCAAACTTCTCACCAGAACCTGGTAAACTGATTTCATAGCCAGGCAGAGGGATAGGACGTGGGCTTCGTCCATCCTAAAGGAGAGAAAACAAATGTAAGAATTCAGGACCAAATGCAGTTTGAGGTGGGAGGGGGGTACACTGCATGGAGCCAGCAGGCACACACTGCAGGAAGCACATGGACCCAGTCCCAGGCTCCTTGTTCAGCGCTGCAACGAAGGAAGCAGGGACAAGGCAGTACTGACTGCTCAGCTTAAACCAGCAAAAAGCAATGACTTAGTGGTGCTTAATTCTTACTTCACTGATTTCCTTTCACAGTAAATATGGCCTGGGATTTTCATATAATTTCATGTAAGTTATGCATGTGTCTTCTACAAAATTTCCTCTGCATTAGGTACAGGCAATGGGAGCCAGCTGAGAAGAGTTTGGTGCTGTCTCTTTTGAACATCATGGGATATTTTGTAGGATTGGTTAAAAGGAAGCAATTAAGCCAAACTGGACCCTGAAAGACACCAAGGCAACTAATGGGCAAGGGAAAAGTCTTTGAAAGAAAAGACAATTTTTGATTTTCACTAATTTATGATGCCTTTGAGAGATGTCAAGAAAGCCAATGCTCAAATTCTGGACCATCCTTTCTAAGCCAGATTGGCTCACAGATCTAAGGAGCAATACAGCTCTCTAACAGTCACATCTTGAGCATCAGTCAACTCCTCTCCTAAGCTCTCAAGAAAGACATATTTTAGCAAGGCAAGGTGTGCCACGGCTGAGCAACCTCTTCAACTGCTCCCAGCAAAGTGTTTCTAAAGATGAGTCCCTAAACTGAAGTCTGAATCACACAGGCATCAAGCATCTGTACAAAGCCATCACCTTCTGTAGCAGCTGCTTGTCTTGCAGC
This sequence comes from Peucedramus taeniatus, assembly GCA_013400575.1. Taxonomy (NCBI): domain Eukaryota; kingdom Metazoa; phylum Chordata; class Aves; order Passeriformes; family Fringillidae; genus Peucedramus; species Peucedramus taeniatus. The sequence continues at coordinate 190,414 of WBNO01005526.1, read as the reverse complement.
CCCATACCAAAGCTAACAAAGCATCCCCCAGAGAAGTGGCAAAGTCATTCTTTTGTCAGCCCACACCAAACGCAGATGACTTGGTAAATCTGGAAGAGGACCAAAACTCAGAGAACAATGGCCTAAAAAGATGCCTACTTTTCTCACACTTTGTCTAAAGTAATTCAAGCATCAAAACTGCTCACATCAATGTAGACACATACATCAACTAAATGGGCAAGAAAACTGTATCACAGTTTATTAATACAGTTTATCAATACAGGCTTCTTGATTTATTCATCTATTGCTTGTTATTGTCATGCAAAAATACCAGAGTCCAACTGCTTGAAGACCAAGCACTGCTCAACGAGATTTAAGGCAGCTTTAGGCCAAAAACTAAAGTTACACTCAGTTCCCATTTGTGTGTAATTAGTTGTCCTAAATGCAGCACAGTTTCTATTCCCTGAAACTACAACCACATCCCTATAAACAGGAAGATCTTGCCCATGCAGAAGAACTGGCATGTACAGAGCAGCTCCTGCACACGTGGCACTGCTCAAGCAAGCAAACATGGGACTGATGAACACAAATGCACAAGAGCACATGCAAGCTCAACCATGCCTGTTTCACTGGTCTTGGTTTGGAAGAGTAGACATTTAGACTTGTCAAATGGAAAATTGTAGGTTGCCCATGACAATGACAAATGATGTTATTTGTAGCCACGAAGTGCACTGTAAGAGCAAATTGATGTTTGAATTGTATGTGTTGCACCTACCCAACACGTGCAGACACAGGCAAATTAAGCAGTCTGCCTTTGGTCTTGCATCCTCCCTTAATATGCTGCCCTTGACACTTTGTCTGTACCTGCCTGATCCAAAAGGAAGGGATTTACATTATCTCTGAAAAGCTGTACTACTGAGAGGTAAAATTGAAGCACTTGGCCTTGAGGAATGCCCCACCCCCAATCCAGACTTCTCTTTGGGACCAGCAGCATTTTTGGATGCCCTTTGCCACTGAGCCCTTCCCTCCTACCTGAAGCCCAGCAAATCCAGTGGCTGTTATGCACCCATGAGAAATTCCAACCTTATGCTGAGCACATAAGTAGGATTTACAGGATTAAAAGAGAGATGAAATTCATGTTTTCGTTTTGAGAGCCACAGGATTTGGCTGGTTGGACTGTATTTTAAAACAATATTTCTGCATGCAACATAGTATGACTGCATGATACTGGTATTTCATCAAACCAAAATACCCAGTGCTGAAAGAACTTCACCTTAGGGCTGATTACAATAATTTTCCTCAGATAGTGAGTGATAGATAAAATTTAGTGGATGTGTAATACTGTCAGCAATCACAAGCACTGTGCACTCATCCTGACTCTCAGCAGCACAACACAAATGGGTTATTATCCAGGTCATTAGAGCAGCATGTATTTATTGCTCTGTTACAGCCATTGCAACACCCAGGATTTAAGATTTGGGAACAGACAACTCAGTTCCACCACACAGGCAGTTCTGTTCCAGGAACCCCAGCACACAGACACCTCTGGCACTGCACAGCTCTTTGCAGTGTATAAGTCCTCTTGGACAACAGTGACCCACTAATGGCATTTTCCTCCTCCTACTTCCGAGTGGGCTTAGAAAATCCCTGTTTTTTTCTACCCAAACTCCACTCTTTATCCATTCATGATCTAACCCTTATCTTACACAAGTCATTGAGAGATTCCTGTGATCTCCAGGACCAAAAAAGGGCAAGTAGACTTTAGTGCAAGGTCAGGTAAAGCTTCTACTAAACAGGATCAACAGACAAGTAAAAAAATACTTCTCAAAAACCCTGAGCTCAATTTCAAACTCAGCTCCTCCCTTATTTTCTAAAAGTAAATCACATTTACATGATGAATGGAAAATTTCTCTTCTTTATAAAGCAAAATTTTCTGTTGGATCAAGCTTGATCTGATATATACATAAATATACTAGCTCTAGCTATACTAGTTTTACCCTTCTTATTTCTCCAAAATCCATTACTTTTCCAGCTATCCTGGAAGCCTTTGCACATCTCACTCAGGTAAGTTCATGTCAGAGCTTTGCAAGTAGCTGTGCATTTTACAAGGCCAACGGGGGCAGAAGGTCCAGGTGGAGCCCTTGAAAAGACTAATTTATCTTTAAACTGTTGCTCCTTACACTTGAGGTGGTCTTTGCTTATAAGTAAACTCATATAATTTCACTGAGATAAGCATGACAAACAGCTGTACAAATTGTGACTTTATTTGAGGACAAATGAAATCTTTATAATTCCCAAATCTAAATAAGCTGGGAATCCTCATGCGTAAAGCCTTATGCAAGACTTGAACTGTGAACACTCAGGGGATTAATTTATTATCCTGGAACAAAAGAGCAAAAAGAGCAGTTTTCTTGCTATTTCAAATCTCTGAGTCATGTTTCTACCTGCATTAGCATCCCTTCTTTGGTGTGAGGGCCAGGGGTGCAGAGGGAAAGCTTTCACTGCATTCAAAGCTCCAGATTCAGCTTGGTTTGCTGCTTCTTCCCAAGAGGCAGCTATTCTTTCTGGTTTTCTTAACAATAATCCCCAACTTTCAAACTTCTACAGTTATGCTTTACTCTATGTTTCAAGACCTTTAATACTATTGTTGGCAATATTATTCCCAAAAGACACATCTCAGGCACTGAAATGCTTCTTTGCAGGTCTAAAGAGTCTGTGAGATCCACAGAGGTGGTTGTGCAAAACAGAACTATGCCTGGGAAGAGAATATTTAAGCATATGAGTGGCTCCCAACTGACTCCAGACATTCAGACACCAGTAATGAAGCTCTGGAAGAGATTTTCCTCAGAAGTGTATCCTATGTAAGCCAGAACTAAGAATGTTGGATTAATATAAAGAAATAGGACTTCCTAATTTTTTCTTGCAGTTGGATGTAAATTGAAGTATACAAATAGGAATGGCAGGCCCTCGAAGAAAGGAGTAACTTTTGTTGTTTATAGTCTTATTCCTGACAGTAAATGCTGGTTTTGGAATGTAAGATAAATAAGTTTTTAAATTAAAAAAAAAAAAAAGTAATAAGTAATAAATGAAAAATATAAAAGATAAATAAGCTTTTGCTTTCTTGATACTTTATTGGGAGAATTCTCTCACCCCTGAAATAGTTGAGGACACCAGCCTCTAAACTTAACTGTCATAAAATTGACAATCAGTGCCAAAGACATCCTTTTCCCCTAAAAAATTAGGATCTTACTAATAATATCAGCAGAGGCTCAAGATCAAATTTGGCAGGACATGGACAAAGTACACAGCAACTGAAGCAGAGAAGTTCCTCCAGCTTCCATCTGTGGTTTTGCATGACTATGAGGTGAGGCCTGCAGAATCCAGCATCACTGAGTTTGCACTGAAGGCAGGTGATATTTATGTCCATGCATTATTATTTGTGCTGTACTGCTACAATCAGTTGGGCAGTAGGAGAAATTCTCAACCATACCGCATAAGGGGTGTTGCTTCCTCTCAACTTCTCACCCCTGCCACCTCTTAGATGACACACGTTGTTTCTGTGTGAGGAAGGCCAAAGAATTTAAACTTCTCTCTCTCTATTCCCACTCTTCTTGCCCAAGTGTGAGACAATCTGGCTTGGTTTGTGTGGATGCAGGGCTTGCACTGGCCCTTGGCTGAGGCACGGCTTGCGCATCAGTGGAAAAGCTCTGTGGGTGAAGCTGTTCTGCTTGGCTTTTTAAAGCATTGTTCCTTTCTCCAGACCCTGACTCCAGAGAGAGCCAAAGACTGGATTTGTTGCCTTTGTTTTAGTGCCTTGTCTGAGGCTGTTTGCTTTTCCAATGTGTCATTTCAGCCACGCATGTCCTGCTGACCAGGAGGGAAACCAGGCAGCTCACTGTCTGCAGGACAGATTGGAGGCTGACCCAGTGTGGGGTTGGAACCACAGATGGAGCCAAGGGGGCTGAAGCTCCAAATTCAAGCTTTCTTCCTCTTTAAGCACTATGTTTAAAACATTACACAAACTTATTTAAAGCCAGAGGTGCTCCTGCTGACAAGCTGTGAAATGAACACAGCTCTAGGTGTAGTATTTGTTGATCAGATACAGGGTGAGTTTTACTCTGAAATGCTTTATAAAATCACAGGGAAAATTTATTTCCTTGACTGTTCCTAGCCACTAACAGATGCTAATAAAAAGAAAACCTTTTTATCAGTACAACTACAGCAGGGTAATTGCTGGCTGAATTCAGTTCCATTACTTCTTCCATCCCACACAGGAGATAAAACAAAGCTGTGTATGTGTGTCAAACACCAAATGCAAAACTGGATATGGGGAATCTCTGTTCAGCATTTTCATTCTTCAGTGCTAAGGAAGAACAACAGATATTTCTAGTTTGGATATAGATGTTTCTATCTCTTGATTTTCATCACATACAAATGCTAGTTAGTTTCAACAGTACATTTAGAGACAAAAAACTCTTATCAATGTAAGTATTTCAATTAAAGATAAAACCCCATGATGCTATGACAAGGAGCTTTATAATTTTTCAGGCTGAAGAACATCTACATTCTCACAAATTCCTCTATCCCATCAACCCAGAACTAGGTTAAAAAAAAAAAAAAGCTTGAACCAGCAGCTTCAGTAATTGCAATATCCCCAGCCTCCTCTGCAGTTCTATATATTTAACAGGAAAGTGCTTTCCCTAACAACAGCGTAATAAAACCCTTGACTACACCTATCTGAAACCTTAAAAGAGCTAAAGCTAATTATCCTTGTTTTGTCCTCTTTTTTTTGCTAGAAATTTGAATGGAAAAGCATTTAACATTTGCTCACAACTGTATCAGCAGTAAGTACAGGTAACAAGGTAATCTAAAATCTCTGAGGCTTTGTGCCATATCCAGAATAGGAAATTCAGTTCTGTTGTTGAAACCAAGCCAAATCCTTTGACCCATTTCTCAGACCAACATATTTAAACTTAGGCTTTTCTTTTTCTGTGTGTTAGCCCTCATAAATGCCACCTTACCTGGCTGCTTCCTTGCAGATACAGAACAAGAGGTTCACTCTTGGGGATGGTCACCCACATTTTGTACCAAGTCTTCCCTTTTTCAAGGAACTGGAGGTAGCTGCTGAAGAGGCTGTTTTCAGCCACAAGGATGCTTTGCTTCTGGATGAAGGGGAAAAGAAATAAAACAGAGCTGTTTCCATTTATGTTTAAGTGTGGAAAATCCTTGGAATGAAATATAAAATACTCAAGTGGTGCAGAGTCAAATAACACTTGAGGGCAAATGTTGGGGAGGCCATAACCAAATAAATTAATAATTATTATATACAATGAAGAAATAGCATAATTTCATGTAACAGAGGCAGAGGCTGAACCACCATTCCCAGAGGACATGAAGCTAAATTAAACTTCAACCCAGTCAATTAAGAATGGTCACTAAGACGATGCACCTCATTTCTAGCTCAGCAAAGTAGGCTGGGAGATGACTTCAAATTAATGCAAAAGGTTTAATAACAGAACCTCTTGTACATGGTGGAGCCAAATCATAGTGCAAAAAAAAAAAAAATTGGAAGAAATTGTTGTGTTCTGATAAAAAGCAAAGAAAAACAAAATTCCTGTTTGCATTAAGATTTGCACAGAAGCTTCCCAAAGATTTCTGGCAGCTGCTAATAACATTTGTTAAGTGGCAATCTCCTCAGCTGCTACTAAGCTTGTTACGAAAGTTTAACGTAAATAGAAGGGAAAGAAAAAGCCTGACTGATCTTTTCTTTCTATACATTTGCTTTCTTTCATTTTACCTCACCCTTTGAAGATGTAACAAAAAAACTAGCAGCCTGAATAGAGGAGGGGGAAATGACACTTTTCCTTGGGTTTTTACAGCTTTTTGTTGTTATCTGCTTTCTAAAGTAAAGCCATGGGTCCTATTTCACTGGTTTGCCTCTTGGCTTTTCACATTAACAGGGCTCTCTCTTCCCTGCGTAGGTGCAGGTTTGCACCTGCAACTTTTCCTACTGAAACAGTGCTGCAAAGTTTGTCATGAGATATCACAGACTGCATTGGCACCCATGAAGAGCTCATCATCTGTAGTCACAGCTGGAGCATGTATCACAGAATCACTGAATGGCTGGGGTCAGAGGGGACTGTAAAGACCATCTCATTCCAACCCCCTGCCACAGAGAGCAATATCTGATACCATATCTGAAGGTTTTGATGGGGTCAGGTTCCAGATCCAGAACTTTTTCTGTGCTCTGCAGACCTGGCAGCTCAGGCCAAGGTGGACCTGTGGCTTTACCCCACCCTATTGCTGAGAGCTTGGGTGTGTTTAGGTACAAAGCTGACAAAGCCCCCAGGCAACAGAGTTGCTACATGGAATTAAAAGTGAAAAAAAAGATCTTATTTTTTGAATGGTTACTGTGCACAGCTCAAGATTGGAAATACACCATAGTTAAAAGAAGTCAGAGGGTTTTCTTCTATTTTGTAAGTTTGGAAGCTGAAGCTTAGCTGCCAAACCTGTATGCATCCCTGTGTGATCAGCATCCTATGATGAATGCTCACCATCTACAAACAGCATCCAGGCTGCAGGCATGTTCAATGAGATTTATAGGTCAGAGGATTAAATACCATGGTGGGGCAGAAAAGAAAACCAATTTGATTAGTTTTTAAGTAAAATTGATTAGTTTTTACACTTAGTTTATACACTAAAAAAAGGATAATCTCACAAAGTGTCTTAGCCAAAGGCTGTACCTCTACAGCTGGTCTTTTCTTCTGTTCCCCAACTGCTTCCACCCCAGGCCTGCAGGGGCTTGCTGGGAGCTGCAGGAAACACTCTTTACACACTCGATTATGGCGGCTGGTATCTGCAAGTGCCTTAAACTCAGAGCATTTTGCACAGATCACCTGTAACAGACAGATGGTGTTTAATTAGTCATGTTTAAAACACAACCCTTTATCAAAGAAATTGACTTGTAGAATGGTTGTTAGTAAAGCAAAATTCTATGAAAGCTAATGTAAATATAAGATAGAGAGACCAATATAATAGTCACTATATCTACCTCCATTAATAGTTAATGTGCTTGTGATCCCATGCCATATACCAAAATAACAAATTAAAGGAAATATGTCTTTGGGGAAATACTGTATGACTAAGATCACACAAGTTTGCTTTTCTTGTCTTTTCTTATAAGCTTTTATAAGTCAAAAAGAGGTTAAGTTGATGAAGCAATTAGTGCTTTTTAGTGGTCTAAGGACTGGTTTTTAGAGTGAAAGTGGCTGACATTCCTCATCAATCAAGGACATCCTGGAGAACTGAGTAATCCAGAAAGTACCAACTATTTTAAGAACATAGTCCAATACATTATCCATTAAAAATTATTTGTCTGCCTCAGCTGCCAAGAGCGTGCAGTGGCACATTGGGCCTGAGGAACCAGTGCTTGGAAACAATGCTGGATCTTCAGCTCCCATAACCTGTTTTCATGCTAAAAATTTGTCTCTAATACGCCTGCTCCAGGGATAGAAACTGTCCCCAGGGTGTCAACTTGATGGACATCCATTCTGAATTTCCATACAATAATAACCAAAAACCCACAGCACACACATATGTTGTTACATGGTTCACTGTAAGACTTTAATTACTATATGAAGAGGAGTACCTTCATTCAGGAAGTGTTACCCAAACAAAAGCAAGACAGCATTTTTAGCAACATGACAGTCTTTCCTTGAGACAAATTAACTTCTTTAATTTGAATGCTATTGCCACACCACAAGGCATTGCACAACCAAGAATGGTTTAACGATAAATTATTAATTATGTAATTCTTGTTATCTCTCTGTTCCTGGGGGAAAGCCATTATTTCATTTCTTTAGTAACACTGACTTTGCCATTGGATATTTTAAACCCCCAGAAATTTATTTCATGATTTAAACAATTATTAATTAAAGCAAACTCAGAAGGTTGAAGATCCCAACTCTAGGATAGAAATGCCTTCTCCACAGCAATTTAATTTCAGTTACTGAGACTGAGGTTTCTTTAAACACCTTAACTATACATTTAGATCTCTCTGCAGCTGAAAATGTAGCTCTACTTCAAATGACTAATGTTATTTAAATAACATTACTCTTAGTTACATTAGAAACACGGAATGAGCTTTCAAATAATTTTGCAGAAATCTATCTCATCTTGGCCATGGTTATGATTTACAGAAAAAAAAGGGAATTCAGCCATTGATAAATGGCTCTAGAGGAGGTGGCTAAGGGCCTTCAGTAACCCAGCCTTGCCTCTCTGGGGTGGGTTTTCTTTGGTTTTTCAAGCAAGAGGAAACCACTCGTGCACAACATTTCTTTAGGGAAAGAAACGCAGAATCACAGAGTGTGCTGAGTGGGAAGGGACCCACAAGGATCACCAAGCCCAGCTCCTGACCCCACAGAGGGCATCCCTAAGAGTCACACCCTGTACCTGAGAGTGTTGTCCAAACTCTCCTGGAGCTCTAGCAGATTTGGTGCTGTGACTGCTTCCCTGGGGAGCCTGTTCCAGTGCCTGACCACTCTCTGGGGGAAGAACCTCTTTCTAATATCCACCCTAAACCTCCCCATACACAACTTCAGGCCTTTCCCTTGGGTTCTAGAAAGAGATCACAGAAAGAGATCAGTCTGCCCCTCCTCTTCCCCTCAGAGAAAGTTGTTGACCCCAGTGAAAGTTGTTCCCCTCAGTCTCCTCCAGGCTAAAGAGAAGAAGGCCCTCAGCTGCTCCTCATATGGCTCCACTTCCCCATCTTCATTGCCTTCCTTTGGATGCTCTCTAATAGCTTAATATCATCTTTAATATTGCATGTTCAGCTGTTCACTTTAGAAGAGCTGCTGTCTGGGTGAAGTGAGGCTGTCTTAAGGCCATTGCTTCTGCAAACAAACTGCAACCCCCTCCCCAGATACACGCCCACCCCCAGGAAAGCACCACATTTCTTGCTATCCACTAGGGCACTGAATTTGCCTTTAAACCAGCACAAACTAGGACCCTTGCACCAGTTTTGCTCTTTTCCTCCCTGATATCCAGAGAGTAAAGGAAGCGGAAAAACCTGCTCTGTCAATGACTTGCCATGAACCAGAATGTCTTTTAGCCCTGCACTGATAAAATAAAAAACTGTCTTCAATGGTCTCCACAGAATAAACTCAAGAGCTGGGTGTGCTGGGATACTTACTGCCCCACACTGCTTACAGTGGTGCCGCCTCTTCGTGATGGAGTTGAAGCTCTCGCTGCAGCTCTTACAAGACTGTTTCTCTTTGTCTCGCTTGGATTTGGAAGATTTCCTAGAGGAATCACTCTGAAATTAAAAGTACAAGTATGTGATTAAAAAATAATAATTAAAAAAATGGCAAAATCGTTCATAGAGTTCTGACAAAGATCTTCTTTGAGGTTCGCACCGTTTTAGGAAAGAATTTTCATGACTGCTGCTTGCCTCAGTTGGAGGGCTGGCTCAACCATCAGGGGTCTCTGGGGGGCATAATGTGGTCTCAGCCCCTCTCTGCTCACTCATCTCCCTACCACCACGGAGCAATCTCCTCTCCCTGTCTGTCAGTGAAGAGGTGGAGGAATGGCCAAGGTGGGCGTCTCAAGAAAACTTCCCTTCCAGCACTCACCTCTTCCTTGTTCAAGGTACACACTGACTTTGTGGGTGTGCTGTAAACTCCCCTCCCTTGGTGGGAAGGAGATGTGAAGATCTGGGGGAAAAATGGCTTGACTGAAGAAGCAAACAGCATCAGGAGTGGTCTTTGCACCACCCAACTTCAAATGCTTAATTTAGGAGTTTTCTTAGGCTTCCTCCCAGCCCAAGATGAAGCATAAGGCTCCTCAGGAAGGCAGGGACACCTATGGCAGGGACCTACACCATCTGCTGTCTAGGTGGCCAGGCAAGGTTAGCCCCTAAATCCAAACTAGTACCTAAAGTCACTCAGCAAACCCTATTGCACAATTTCCTGATAAACTGAATAGCGTTATTGGATCCAGCATAAACCGGACTTCCAACACCTGGAGGTGTTTAAGGCCAGGCTGGATTCAGCTCTGAGCAACCTGGTCCAGTGGAAAGTGTTTCTGACCATGGTGGGGGTTGGAATGAGATGATCTTTAGGGTCCCTTTCATCCCAAACCATTCCATTATTCTATGATTAACATGCCAATGTGCAGATCACAAAAATACAACGTGCTGTATAAAGATGTCTTTAAGTGTTTGCAGAATGCCAGCAATATTTCACAGTATTTCTCAACATTGTCAGAATACAGTGAGAACACAAGAGTTTGAAACATTGCTATTGTAGCTGCAGGAAAGATAATAAAAATGAAAAAGTCTTTATTACTTGGCAAATTCCAGAGGGCTATTATAGAAGAAAGACTATTTCAATAATATGTTATTTAACTGCTGACAGTGAAAAATAATTTTTAAAAAATTCCTTTCCTCCTGTGAAAAAGAGGAGACCTTCCTGCACTGGCAGTGCCCTCATCCCACCCAGTGATGGCTCAGGTGACCTTACCACATACTCTAAACACATCATCTGAACAGAGAGGCTTTTGTGCCAAACAAGGACATGCATTGTAACTTACATTGTTCATAGTAGGTAAATTTAAGGGTCACTTTGCATAACTGTGTCCTTTATTACACAAGCTACTTTATTTACTGCTGATGCCTTTCAAAAGAGGTGCTAACACAGAGCTGCTCTCACTTCAGCATCTTCATAATAATGAGCTTGAATAATTGCTATATTTCTCATCTTTCTCATGTATATACCCAACTCTGTTTTGAAGCTGCTGAGTCTGACAGGAAAAAACACTCACATAAAATCTGTTCAGAGTCAGGATCTACTTCTTTCAGACTAGGCTGTTTTGACTGCTAATTTTCTTTTACTCTACTGCATTTAACTCTCTAAATCTTGACAGTTCCCTTGAATTTTAAAATTTTGATGGAAAAATAGCATATATCCCAGCAAGAGGTACAACTCATGTGACTGCAACACGAAGGCCTGTGGCAGGCCTTCTTACATGAGCAGACATCTGAACTTAGTGAACTATGCAGCCTCCATTTGCTTCTGAAATGCAGGGAAGAATCAGCAAAAAGCTGGTAGGAACAGCAAGGAAACCAGCGGTCTTAGGGTACTGCTGTTACCATTATTTATTACTTATTTAATTATTTATTACATGCTATATAGTCAGAGAATCACACAGTCCCAAAATGGTTTGGGGTGGAAGCGACCTTAAAGCCCATCCAGTCCCAGCCTGCCATGGGCAGGGACACCTTCCACCAGCCCAGGGTGCTCCAAGCCCCATCCAGCCTGGCCTTGGACACTTCCAGGGATCCAGGGGCAGGCACAGCTGTCCTGCAGCTGCACAGGTATTTCATTCTGTCTGGGCCAGCAGGTAGAAATTCAGCCCCAATGTTGTTCATGTAACTCATAAATACAGTCTGACAAGACTCTTACATGAGCAGACACACGAGCTACAAAGCAATTTCAATTATTTTCCTTCTCATTATGCTCTTACAGGTGTATTTTCTACTTATAAATTAACTACTTGGAGCAACCCACATTGGGGTTGCAATCAGAAAGTGCTTCTGGAAATGCTTACTGTAAGTGAAAAATCATTCTAAATTATATAATAAATATTGTACTTTGTAATCTTTTAGTTTGTTTCTCTACATGCCAACATTATACTGGCAAGACTGTGTGTAAGATTCCATCCACAGGCTCATATTTCCTCCTGCATACAGAAGTCTGAGCATAACCTGCACTAGCAGTGCAGAGCAGCAAGACAATTCAGCAGAGAGGTACCATGATGCTGTAGACAAGCAGATGATGCTTCCTGCACTAGGACTGCATTGTCTGGCTATGCAGACGTGAATGTGAACGCAGAAGAAAATCCCAGCAGCCTCCCAGGCAGGCTGGGGAAGCACAGGAAGGAGCTCCAGTGTGCTGGCCACCACTACCACCAAGTGGTCTGCACGAGAAGCTGTTGAGCACACAATGTATTGCTTGTGCTCTCACTGAGCTGTACTAAAGGGATGTCAGCATTTAAAATTCATATTTTCTCAAGCTGCAGCTAACATTTTTATTCATTATTCTCTTGATATTATCCATTTTTAGCAAAATTAGAGCCCAGAATCAATACTACACAATTTGGGGTATTTTTAACTTTGTCTTTTTGATCAACTCCATTTTTATTGCTATGTCAGGAATTAAATTTTTCTTTAAATACATGATTTAAGGAAAATTATTTAACATATCAAGATATGCTATCATATGCAAATCACTGACACAACTATTTATAATCAACTAAAAAGATACAAGTTTTTTATTTAATTACAAATGAAATGCACATTTCCTGAAGATATTTAAGACCAACCAAAATTTTTATGTGGGCTTGGGTTTTTTTAATACTATAAACAGGTTTTTTTTTTAAAGTAGCTCACTAAATACAGCATCTGTAACTCAAGGCACAAAACACTAATCACAAAACTGACTGCATATAAAGTAAAAATTGTTTAGTGAAAATATTAAGTGAGGACAAAAAATAACCAGCAAGGAGCATACTAATTACAAACATTTATAACTTGGTTTTTGTATAGGTCAGGTTGCTGGCTTGTTTAACAGCTTTGCATTGACACTGTTCACTCTACCAGAAGGCTCCAAACTTGGCCAGAGGTCTGGAGGTGCTGCTAAATGGCTCCTTTGTTCCTAAAATTGTCATGCTAATACATAACATCCTACAGGTGGTTGTTTGTTCTTGCTGAGAATAATTTTCAGTAACTTCAATTAACCCATGGCATTTCCTGAAAATCTTTTAATCTAGAAGACAGAGATAAGAATGATAAAAAATAGACCTTATTAAGGATTCAAACTCTTGGTTTGACTCAGCAGCAGTCATAGCCATTTTACTGAGCAAAATGAAGAATACCTTTGAAAGTATATTTTGCTTTCGTGGCAGCCAATGTTTTACAGGCCAGAGACACATGAAAGTACTATTATCTCTTCCTCTGCACTAGCAGAAACATGGAAAGCACACTGTGGAACAAGTGTGTGGGAAAGACATTTCTGTGCTGTTCTTGTGAGCCAGTGAAGGCTTCCTGAAGATAAGGAAAGCCTCATATCTCTCTCAAGGAATTTACCAAGGCTATCACCATGACAATTCAAGGAATGAGAGAGAGAAAAATCTAAGTAAAAAGATCTGGACTTTGGTTGGCTTACACAGTGGCGTGGCTTCTTTCACTTATTGAAAGTTTTGTTTTTTCTTTATGACCAATGGGCAGTGCATGTGTTTGTTAAGTAAATGTAAACATCTTGTAAAACTACAAAAGCAACATGTTGCTTCAATAAATAAGTCTAAGCAGCCTTCTGACTGAGCCCTGGTGCTTTGCACCGTGTAGGGCTCAATAGTGGCAGAAGTTGTTACTCAAAATGTGGTCCTGGAGATGAAACCCTGAGTTACACAAGGCAACAGCATTAATCAGACAGGTTTCCTGGTGTCTTTTTGCCCTTCTCCATTCAAGCAATGTGTGTAGCTCCCTATCACAATTTAAACACATGCACACAAAACCAAACAAAAAAAAAAAAAAAAACACCAAAAATCCCCACAAAACAACTAACAAACAAAAAAAGCCCACACAAATCTCCCCCTCTCCAAACCCAGTGCTACAAACTGAAGGAACCAATTCTGATGCACGTGCAGCTTATATCCATCCACTACCAAAGGAGTTATATTGCTTTAAGAAGTCCATGCATGTTTTGAGGAGAAACCCCCACACATTCAGCACTGTTAATAAAGTAATGTCAACTTTCTAACCCAGCAAATTGATTGGAAAATTTATTTCCTGGTTTTTGTGACACATCTGAGCAGGATTCAAATTCCCTGATGCTGCAAATGGCAACTAGCTGTGGGTATAACTTAGCCAGGAAACTAATGACAGCACAGCTGAGGCCACAGACAGCACAATATAAACTCTATAAAACCTATATTGAAGTATGATCATTTTTTCCTGCTATAAAAGAAACATAACCCACCTCAAAACACTGCTCTGACTAAAGTATTAGCTTCAAATTACTCACCCCTCCTAATGCACCACCACCATCTGCTCCTGGCATTGATTCGACTGAGCTGGTGCTGGCTATCTGAGGAGAAAGAGAATGACACAGAACAGTTTCAACATGGGCATTCTTCCTCAAATATATTAAACACTGAAAAGAAAATGAAAAAACAATAAAAAAAAAAAAAGAAAAACAATGGGGGGTGTGGGGAAGAGCAAAGAAAAAGAGTTTGCTTTCAGCCCCTCAACTCTTTGATTGTGAGCACACATTAATTCATAAAATCAGATCACAGAATCATAGAATGGTCTCAGTTGAAAGGGACCTTAAAGCTCATCTTGTTCCAGCCCCCTGCCATGAGCAGGGACACCTTCCACTACCCCAGGTGCACATGTTGCACATGTGCTCAGCCACCCTCAAATATGGGGTGGGCTCTGATGTGGATGGTTTTACAGATGGCTTTGAATTGCCAACCTGCCTTTGGGTGCAACCTGTGCCTGTCCCTCATGTGCTGCAGAAAGCCAGTGCCAAAGTTTGAAGGACACTTCTCTATTGGAGCCTGCCAGCCAGAGCAGCAAAAGCTCTGTAAAGGCACTTGATTCTAAGAGGAATAAAATTTACTCTATTAAAACACTACTCAGTTAAGTTTCTCTTCTCTTCACAATACATTTCAATCCCTAAATAAATACAAAGTGGCATCTCCATTTATTCAGTTATGGAGATGTGTGGTAGCCTGTTATTTTGCAGTTTGTTCTTCTGTAATAGGTTTTAAATATTCCTTGTTATAAGTTTGCAATGGTTTGTTCCATGTACTCCATTTGGCTTCCCTGGTGGTTCAGTCCTGAGTTGTTTACCCCAAAATTCCTGCCAAGTGTCTGTCAACCCACCTGTCTGTCAAAGACAGCACTCCCTTTTGTTCTGGAAGGTTCCCTGTCCTTTATCCTGTTCTCGGAGTAGGATTGGATTGTAAGGTTTGCTCCTTCCCCTTCTTAGCTCCCACTGGATAGCCTTTACCTGCACCCCTACCTGATATTCCCCTATTGGTAAAGGGTTGTGTCCTCCCCTTATCCCCCCCTCCCCTTAAAAGCAGCCCTTTTGCCCTCCATCACAGTCACTTGTTCCTGATTCCCCTGAGGAATAAAAGTCCTTGGAACTCAAACAAGAGATCCCTCCCTATTCCTTCACCTCTATTCTCACACTGGGTCACTGCTGTTCTGACATGACACAGCTGCCAGCAGCAGGAGCTGAGAGCAGCCCCTGCACACAGAGCTACCCAGGGCACAGATCTGGGAGCTGAGAGCAGCCCCTGCACACAGAGCTACCCAGAACAGGGATCTGGGAGCTGAGAGCAGCCCCTGCACACAGAGCTACCCAGAACAGGGATCTGGGAGCTGAGAGCAGCCCCTGCACACAGAGCAACCCAGAGCACAGATCTGGGAGCTGAGAGCAGCCCCTGCACACAGAGCTACCCAGGGCACAGATCTGGGAGTGGCCCCTCTTGTGACTGTGTTGGTCTCGGGGGTGAGCAGCCAGAGAACATCTCCCTGTGACTGCAGAAACACAGTGACAGAGATGTATATGTACTAAATACACATAGATGTTTCTATATCTCTATACATTCCTATAGAGTTCATGTATAATATTCATGTGTCTATATGTATGCCACATATATAGATATATACACATTCAATAGTATTCAATATATAGAGGGCAAATAAGCTTTGTACATTGAGTACCAAAATCACAGGCTACATTCTAAAAAGAATGGAAAACCACCTTATCTGCAAATTAAATTTCCAGGGAGTTTGCTAGTTTACACGGGGTTCTCAAACTGTTAGATTCTTTGTGATAAATTCTCCTGTTATTCCTATAGATAATTCTTCCTTTGCCACTCAGGCAACATCTCTTATTTCGAGATGATCCAAATAGCCAGTGCATTTTGGGACTCTGGCTTCATTTCATTTTAAAGCAAGAAGGTTTAATCTCTGTTTGAGTGGCCAATTGAAGAGCTATTCATTCTGATGTCTCATTGGATCTATTTATATTCTAATACAATCAATCAACTCTTTAGAACAAGGAAAGGAGTGAATGCATCCCCTGGGAGGGCTGTGTCACCCTAGAGCACTTCCTCAGGGAATTCAATTGAATTAAGGGAAGCATCACTACTCAGCTCTAACCAGCCATTTCTGCCTCTGCAAGAACCCAGCAATCCTAAGGTGTTCTTATCATCTGTTCCTCAGTCCTCTGCAAAGGGGGTTATTTTCCCTGGAATCCTAATCAACAGAGAGTTTTATTCTGCCTAGTAAAAGGACATCTGTGTGCTGAGACGGGACTTGGAAAAAGAAAAATGTGGAGGAAAAACAGGGTTTGAAGAAGAGCTCAAGAAAACCCCCACCTAATTTAGGGAAAAGAGTAAATTTCTCCAGTTGCCTATTCAGACCCCCATGTCTGTTTGTTTATTTGGAATAATGGGCTAAAAATCAAATACCCTCTACTCTTACCTGGAAAATATTTCAAAAGGGCTTCTCCCTGTTACGTTACCATTACCACTCACAATGTCTCAGAGCTGGTAACAGTATAGTTATTGACATGTTTGTCAGAACCACCCCAGATCTATAGGGAAAGAAAGAGTGGCATCTAACACTCAATATTTAACTAACAGAAGCATTCTCAGTCTCAAATCCTAGGGATGCCCACTTCCACAGAGCTCAGCTCTCTGCAGCACTTTTCCTTGCCAGCCTTCCAAGACCGCACAAACTGGGTCCATCACCACACCAGGAGCCTCCAACTCTTCTAGGATGAAGCAGTGGTGAAAGAGGTCCTTTTCCTTGGGAACATTTTTAGATGGCTTTAAAAACACCTTTCACATTAGATTCTTGATGATAAATTCTCCTGTTATTCCCATAGATCATTCTTCCTGGAAATGCTGCAGGTGAAAATGGAGGAACTAAACCACAAAGGAACCTGAAAGCTTTCTAAAAAGACTTTTTAAAATTACTACTGCTACCATTACCTGGCCTGGCACTGATTGGCAATGACACTGGATATTCCCCCCGTGACAGCCAAGAGCTCATTAATTGCTGAAGACCTGCACAGGCATAATCTTAAGAGTAGGTCAAATTTCAGATCTCTCCACCTCCCAGAAACCACAAGTCTTCTGTAGGCAGATTTCAGGCTGACACCAACCCAAAATGCTGGTATGACCTCATGTGAGTCAGCAGGGAAACTCAAGCATGGTCAGAGTTGCATGCACTGGTCATGAACTGCAAGCAGTCCTAAGCACTGAAACAGAGAAAATGTATGGCCAAGGATGGGAAAAAAACAATTTGACTCTTTTTGTACAGGCTAATTTCTCGTAGCTGTTACAGATCCAGACAGGAATCCATGAGTGCATATCTATTTCTTGACTCATGAGAGAAAAAAAAAGGGTCACTTTTTCCTCTAAAGTTGCTGGCCAATATTCCATAGATGATATATCTGGTGGATGCTACCTAGTGCACTGTATTGCAGTTAGAATGTTCTCAGTATTTGTCCAGTTTTCCTTACAGAAATACTTTCAGCTCGTTTTAACTGACAGAAATTTCTGTCACATTTAGCTGTGACATCAGTTTCAAAGCTGATTATCAAGAGAAGATAATCTTCTAAAAATGGAGGTTAGCATTCTGGCATTAAAGAAATTACAGTACAGACTGTATTAATATCACAGCCAGGGATAAATCAGATTCCTGCTCTGCTTGGCTTTTATGAACAGTAGAGTATAAATATGAGACTACACCATGAACACAGAAGCAAAATCAAACTGAATTTACAAACCAAGATAATAACAATGAACTTGACCAGATGCTGTATCTTAATTACATAGAAAGAAGTGTGCTTATTAGTTTGCTTATTAGCAAAAGATTTTTTTCCATCAAAGCATCCTGGCTCTAAATGCAGGCATGGGTTAACTGAAAAATATAGGCATGAATTGACTATTTTCCATTTTTTTTCTCAAGTATTTTTAGCTATCAGGTAAGTAAACTATGCCAGATTCTGAAAATAGCTCATTGCTGGCTGCTATCAGTAGCAGAATTCTAGACTCTATGGAGTGTTGAGAAGATCTTCACTGACAATCTGATTATGTGGGGATGAAAGGCATAGCCAACATCTCTCCTGAGGCCCCTGGGAAATCAGGCAGATAAAAAATCCAGATTACTGAGTCACCAAATCAGTCCTGAATCTCCAAGGAGAGATGTCAAAAATAGTTAGGTACCAAAATAAAAAAACAAACAAACAATTTAGGAGGCAGGGGAGAGGGAAGATAAAAAGCTCCCAAAGTTCAATCTCTGCAGATGGATCTTCTCTCCCTCTGCTCCAAGATCTACCATGTCTGAAGTCATAAAGTCATAGGGAGCACTGTATGATATTCCCAAATATTTTGCTCTCTCAGGCCCCATTCCCCTTTAGTTTGTAGCAAATTCTTGTGGCTAAGGTTATCACCATTATTTTCAAGTGGAATGGAGAGATACAGTCCTGATGTGAATACTTCTAAAACAAAATTCCTAGCAAACACAGAGTGATACCTTACGGCTGTAGAGAAACAATAAAATTTCAAGACTATATTACATATTTACTTGAAGAGCATTTTTCTGAAATATATTTACTATCTATAAGACAGTATTTTAAGATTCTTTTAAAATGCATAATTTTCATTCCAAGTCTTTAAAATATTTTAACTAATAATAAAATAACATCAAAGAAATAATCCCAAAATACATCTCTGATGAGATGGGAAAAAGTAATGAACAAAATCTCCAAGGGACATAAATAACATTCCAGACCGCTAAGCACTCATAACATTGAGGAGTTACACCTGTTCTGCTAAAAAAAAAAAAAAACCAGCCTGGAAAACATGCCTGATGGGTCTCTGGCATAGAATTGCTCTGGGTAATTTATTCTGTATCTACATGGCTGAGTAATTGTGACTGATACACATTTGAGAGCCAGAGAAATGGAGATGACTGCCCTGTAATGTCATATAAAAATCCTGAGCAAGACTCCATTATTTTAAAGTTAGCTGTGCAAGTCTTAACTGTTGGTAAAACTGTTTTGGCAAAGGAGAATGAAGCACTGGTACTTACTGAGGAATCAGGAGGATGCTCCTCCTCTTGTGAAAAAGAGCTGTTGAAAGCTCTGAAGGTCTCACTGTTCTGTTTGTGCTTTTCTATTGTAGCTTGAATGACCTGAGACAAAGATGTCAGCAAAGATGAGAAGCATCACAAAAAAAAATTCTCTCATAGGAAGATGGGTAGGATTATCATTTGGTGAAAAACCCTTACACTTGTATAAATGAAAGGGAAACTTAAAAACCTTAAGTGGTGGTGTTAAGTCCATTATTGTTTCAGTTAAAAACTAAGACTGCCATCAGACAGGGTCTCTACAAGTCAAACTGGAAGAATATACAAGGTCTGATGCCTCAGTCTCTTCTCATACTGGGCTTGAGGAATGCAGGAAAGGGGAGCCAAGCTGGACCCCCCCAGATATTTTCTGGGGCCAGCTGGTCAGCACTGGGACCCTGACTGAGCTCCACACTTCTCCATGAGCAATTCCACCACACTGGCCCACCCAGCTTCTCTGCACAGCCACATTAATTCAGAACCCCCAAACGATGATTTCAAATGCTGCCTGCATGGTGATTGCCCTCCTTATCATTGGTGCTTTGTACTAACATGAATCCATTCCCTCTTCTCCTCTTCTGTCCTGTTAAAACAAAAGAAAAATAGAGAAAACATCATCGTTCTACTTAAAATATTTTCAGTAAATTCAATTCACAGCTTCACAGCTTTATATACATTAGATTTTTAGATTTGCTATCTACTGTTTTAAAAACATTATTGATAATTATTGACAGTAATTATTACCAAATGCCAAAAATACTTGAATTGTTGACACAGTGGACCCTACAAACACTACTATAAACACTGTAAGCATTCAATAAAGGCAATCAAGACTCTTTGACTTAGGACCAACATTCTCTTACATATCTAAGTTACCCACTTTTGCTGCTCACCTCATGATTTAAAGCTCTGTCACATTAGCACAGCCTGTAGAACAATTTCTCTACACATATTCACAAACCTTCAAAGACAGAATGAGTATCATACCTGGCTTGTAGTTCCAATGATCTCTTTTTTCCTGTTATAGAAAATGTATGAGCCACGTTTTGCTTGGCAATTTCTTGGACCTGTAAAAAGCACATCAGCTTTTTACTCGTTGACCTTGTCTTTCCAACATTTTTAATGACTTACAAATACAGTCATTCTTTGAAATGCTCAGTCAAAAGGATCATTTGGAATAAAGTATAGAAGTAGAAAAAAAAAAAAGGGGGGACTGTTTCCATAGTTACCTGTCTTGATACAAAACTTGTGGGTCTGTATCACCAACCAGACTCCTACAGCAGTAGGGGGAGGTGGCTCTGGTGCCAGCCAGGGGACAAGGTAAGGCTCTCAATCCAAACATGTCACACAGTCACCATTATTCTGCTCTGCTTTGAATGATTCTTATAAAAATTTTAAAAGCCCAACTGTCAGAGACTGAAATGTAATAATTTATGTCTTAAACATCTTCATGAAAGACTTTTGCTTGTTATAGCAAAACTGTACAAAAGCTGCAGAGAAAACCACCAAAACCCTGAATGGAGCCCTTCACTGCTCATTGATGAAGATAAAAGTGGCTCAGGGGAGAAGAATATATTCACAGAGGGATCAAGCTTAGCACCTTCAGGGTGGAGGTCACAGCTGCCAGGCTGAACAGACCCTCACACCAAAGGGTGGGGGGAGGAAAGGTTTTGGATGTGTGATGAAAAAGCCTCTGACCCAAGCAGTGAACACCCATCCTCTGCTGTGCAGAGGAGCTCAGCTGTGGGCCCTTCACCCTGGCAAAAGCTTCATCCACATGGAGGACAGCAGAGTCATGGCCCATCAAAGACCCCCTCCAAAGGGGTCCCCAGACCCTGCACCAGAGAGGATGCAACAGATCCATAGTGTTGCAAGGGAGTGTCAAACGTGCCCTACCCAGGGGAGGCATGTGGGCATTCCCATCTGGCCCAAACCACTTCATTAATCCACTGGATCCCATACTTTTCAGCAACAGGTGGCAGGGGGACCCTCACCACCAAGAAGAACAGATGGAGGGGAGCAACGAGATGTTGTTGGGACCCTGGGAAGGGTGATATGCTTCCACCTAATCTGTGTCTCCCTCTCCCTGTCTCCCCACCCATGCACACCTCTTTTTCTATTTCTGTGCTTATTTTCCCTTTCTTTCTCTTTGCCTCTTTTACTATTAAATAAAGTATATCACTCTTTTTTTGACACCAAGATCTAATTTCATTTGGTTTTAATCAAGTTTTGGGGGATATTTTGAACTTTTCTGAGTTCAATCCATTTTATTCACAGAGGCTTAGTTTCCTTTGGTCTTCTGTTTTAAACTGGTTTGTAACACCAACCAACCAAAAAAACTCAAAAATAGATAAAATAATAGGACCATTAAGGTTGGAAAATATCTTTAAGATCTTCAAGTCCAACCATCAAAACAGTACCATCACATTCACCACAAAATCATGTTCTCAAGTGCCACATCCACATGGTTTTTGAACACTTCCAGAGATGGTGACTTCACCACTTCCCTGGGCAGCCTGTGCCAGGGCTGGACAGCCATTTCAGTGAAGAAATATTCCCTAATACCCAACCTAAGCCTTCCTTGGTGCAATGTGAGGCCGCTTCCCCTCATCCTGTCACCCATGAGAAGAGGCCAACCCCCACCTGGCTGCACCCACCTTTCAGGCAGTTCTAGAAAGCGAGAAGGTCTCGCTCCTTATCTCCAGAGAGGATCCACCTAGCTCCCTCATCAGACTTGTGCTCCAGACCCTTCCCCAGCTCTGTTGGGCTTCTCTGGATACACTCCAGCACCCTAAGGTCTTTTTTATAGTGAAAAAGCTGCATTGATCCAAAGTGATCCAAAGCTGGGTTTTAGAATTCTATTATATTTTTACATTCATTTAATGTTATGTGTTCGGATTCAACAAGGATCCAAAGCTAACAAGAACATTAAAAAAAGAGAAAAGAAGAGATGCAAACCTGCAGTCCTGCAATGTCCATCTTCTCTCGGACACTGAACTTCTGGCCAATCAGCCTCAGTTTTGGCACACAGTACAGCACCATGCTGTTAAACTGCAATGAGGCAAGACTTTAACTTAGGCAGTTACATGCTGGACACAGCCTGCACTGTGAAAGTTTAGGGCTCTGGTGTGTTTTCCTCTAGGACAGAGTTCTCAACAAAAGATTTAAGGTGAAAGTGGCTGATGGATCATTACTGAAAGATGTGGGCAGACAGAAACACGTCAGACAGTCACCTCTCCCTTCTGTCCCTCCCTCTGAACCGGACTGCCCCGAAAGCGCGAGAGCTCTTCTCCCAGTGCCAGTGAGAGCTGGCCATCTCCTGCAGCAAGGTGGTTTGGCTGGAAACCACCCCCTGTGGCACTCTGCAAAAACTCAGCCTCTGAGGAGGGAGGTGGAAAAGACCCCTTTGGGCCAGCAAAGGCACGGCATGGAAGAAAGAAGGAAATCCTTGAGGAAAAAGCTACAAGAGAAAACTGCTGCTCAGAAGGAGTAGCTTGGCTAAGTTGGTGAATGCTTTTTCTCTTTAAGCTTAGGAAGATGGAAATGTAGATTTCCATCTACATAGAATCATAGATTCAAAGGATGATTTGGGTTGGAAGGGACCTTAAAGCCTATCTTGTTCCAATCCCTGCCATGAGAAGGGACCTCTTACACTAGACCAGTATGCTCTAAGGCCCATCCAATCTGAGCACAGCCCTGAAAATAAAAGAGCAACTGAAACACTCACCAGGAATAAATACCTATCCTGTGCTGTGCCATTCTTTGCTGAAAGTTTCTGAATGTGTCCTTCTTTAATGAGCTCGTTGGCTGGGTTAACAATATCCTCTTCACCACCCAGGCGTTCATAGACTTCCAAAAGCTTGTGCATCTTTTCCTGCCAGTACAAACCCCCAGCAATTTAAATTTTTTTAAAAAAATTATTCCATGTGGTCTATTGCCTACTGTTTAATTTCTGTGGTAAATGTATGTAAGTTGAAAGAAAACAGTCTTTCACTTCCGCTATAACTTTGCATCTATATTAAAACCCATCACACACTCTTCAGTGCTATTCCCCACTCTGGATTAGTTATACTTGGATTGTACCATTTAATGACACTTTGACTTGATATTTTCACTATTTGATACTTTTAGACTATTAATATTCAACAATAAATATGTATCATAGAATTATAAAGGTTAAAATAAATCTCTAAGATCATCAAGTCCAAATATTAGTCTTTGGAACTTTAGAACCAATGTCCAATAAAATCAATGGCCAAGTTGGAGACCTGTATGTTACCAAATAATGGAAGCATGATTTAATTCTTATACTGCAGCACAACAGGAGTATGCAGCCAACAATTAATTCAACCCTCCACCAACTTTTGAGGATTTTGCTACAGCATTCACTTTCAGTCTGGCTTGAACCTCACACAGCAAAATTATTATAGCAACCTTTTCCCATGTGTTCTTGTGTACTAACAGAAAAAGCAACTGACACTGAAACCAATGACCCAACAAGTTGTTTCATATTCCTGATATCTGCAGAGATACTGTACAAAGCCCCCAGGAGTTAAGAGACCTGAAACCAGAAAAATTTCCACCAAAATATATCCTTATCAAGAGAACATGCCAGACTCAAATAGAAACAGATGGTTTCCTAACTATGTTTTCAGACACACTGGCAATACACAGACATCAGCTGGCAACTTCCCCATAGCATCCACAGGAAACGTGGCCTCATGGTGCTCCCACCAACTGGGGGAGGAAGTAAGGGTCTGATAGGGAAGTGAATATAATCCTTGGATCCCCAAATGTTCAATAGGTGCTAAGCCAGATACACATTTCAGGTCTGTTAGATACAAAATGTATCCTGAGACACCTGGGTGCACCAAAGGGATAACATCTGCAGCTGTAAAGCCCACTTACTTTAATGGTAATGCACTAGCTCTTCTATATGTAAAACATGTGCTGATGTCCAAAATCTCCACAGTCTGACTGCCCAGCTTTTGAAGCACAGCTTTCTGGAGTTACTGATGCATGCAAAATGCACATTCTGTGCACTTAAGATGGGCCAAAATCAAATCAAAGCAACCTTCATTCTGTTGAAGAACTGTAAGACTAAAAAACCAGTGTGAAAATCTGCAAGGACACCTTGCAAATGGGCCTAATTGGAATACTTTCAACACTTTTCAAGGAAAAGCAAGTAACAAGTTTTATGAAGACTTCCTTTTTCAACTCACTGGGTCCTTAAAAATGATGGAAGTGAAATTTAAACCCAACAAGACACAGAAAACTGCATTTACAATAAAAAGAACTCAGACATCCAACACATGTTTAAAGCCTGACTGACAGTCAGATATTACTCTCTAGCTATTCCTCTCCATACTGAGCCTGTTGCAAGGGGAGGCCCTCAGTTTAGCCAAGTGTTTCAGTCAGACCATGATTCCCTTCTGAAATTGCTACTCACCATCTTCCGGATGGCTGCATTGGAATGGTTTGCTGCTGTTGATATGAGCTCCAATGACTCTGCAATAAAGGTACCAACAGTTATGCATTCTCTAGGTTATAGCTTTTAATAGCACCTTGGGGGATAGGTTCACCTCTCTGAGTATTGTTTTTCCTTCAAAATTGATGATACATAATCAATTATAGACACAATCAGTTCTGCCTGTTCAACTGATCTATGTTTCATCTTTCCTGCCTAAAAATCTAGATAAGCCAAAGCACACAGTGACAAAGAACCCTCACTTTCTAGGAATCACCTGTTAAAAGTCAAGTCTCACTTAAGCCTTCCCAAGCATATTTTTAAGATTGTTTTCCTAAAAGGAGCGCTTGTCTGCTTATGGTGATATGGACACTGTTTTGATTGAGATCAAAAACTCTTCATAATCAAGAGAAGTGCATTTCTCCTGTTTCACCATTTAAACAGAGTCTATCTGGCTTTCTTGGCAAGAAATACACATTTATATACAATACAAGTTTAAAACCATTCTTCCTTTCTTCCCCTGGTTACTGCAAGGATGTCCTCCTGTCTTTGTCTTAGCCACACAATGGATTAAACAAAAAAGTTAAATGTTCTACTACAGCAAACTTCAACATATTGTCACTGTTTATTTGCCAAAGCTGCTTTCATTCCTAGAGTGGGCATTCCAGCCCTTTTCTTCTCAACTCCAAAAGGATTTAAGATCCCTTTGTTTGGCAATAATTTGATTAATTAAAATCTCCATTTCTATCATAGTCCTGGTTGTAAGCATTTGAACACACGAAGTAAAACTGCCCAAGATTTCATTGTGCTTTCAGACACAGGAGTTTACATGTACTTTCAGCATCTTTCCTGTCTGGAGATTCTTCTGGAAGTTTCTTTAAATAGTCCTTCAGGAGAAGCTCATAACGAGGAATCCTTTGCACTGGTTCAAGCATGTGATGCTGCAAAGTCAGGTTTCCACACACCTCCTGTTTCTGTAACAGAGAGAAAAAAGAACAGGAGGGTTTGATTTTTTCCTGCCTTTGGTGTATAACAGCATTGAAAAATGACCATTCACATACAGCTAGAAGAGTGTACAGGAGATTTTCAAACGATTATGGATTGACACACTCATTAGATTGGAAAAGACCCTTGAGATGATCGAGTCCAAACATAAACCTAACACTGACAAGGCCAACTAAGCCAACAAGTGCCACATCTGCATGTCTTTTAAATCCCTCCAGGGACAGTAACTCCATCACTGCTCTGAGCAGCCTGAGCCAGGGCTAGACAACCCTTTGCATCAAGAAATTTTCCCTAATACCCAGTCTAAACCTTCCCCTGGCACAGCTTGAGGTCATTTCCTCTTGTCCTGCCCCTTGTTCCCTGGAAGCAGAGCTCGACCACTCCTGGCTCCACTCTCCTGTCAGGGAGTTGTGCAGAGTGAGAAGGTCCCCCCTGAGCCTCCTTTTCTCCAGGCTGAGCCCCTTCCCCAGCTCTGTTCCCTTCTCTGGACACACTCCAGACCCTCAAGCTCTTCCTTGTGGGTGGCTCAAAACTGACCCCAGAATGTCCAGCACAGGGGACAGGCACTGCCCTGGCTCTGCTGCCACACCAGGGCTGGAACAGGCCAAGGTGCCCTGGTCCTTCTTACCCACCTGGGCTCCTGTTCAGCCACTGCCACCAGCACCCCCAGGGCCTTTCCTGCCAGCCCTTTCCAGCTTCTCTGGCTCAGCCTGGAGCTGCAGACTGGTTGGTTGTAATCCAGCGACAGGACCTGGCACTTGGTCTTGTTCAACCTCAGAACACTGGCCTCAGATACAGCCTTTCCAGATAAAACTAAGGAGCCTTCCTGCCTGACAGCAGATATCAGAGCTGACAGGTTTTCTGTGAATCTTTTCTGCCGATATGCAACTATCTTCTTTCAGAAGGCTCAGAAAAGCTCTTCCCATGCATGGCCTTGTGCAGCATTGTTCTCCCAACTTCACAAAATCAGAACACCCCCAGGGATGTATTGCTTGCCAGAGCTCATTGTATGAGCAGCAGACACACTGCCCACACACCAGCTTTGAAAGGCAGAGCTCTCTCAAATTCTGCTCCTTTTTCACTTGGCCAAGAAGGGAAGGAGGTTCGAGTCTAGTTACACTAAACATCAGCCGGTAAGGCACCAGTGTGCTCTGCTTACAGCAGCACTGAGTACTGCAGTGTACTTATTTTCATAGGATCCTGTGAAGCAAAACAATATTTCTGTTTAAAAGAGGAGAGATGAGAATCTCAGTAAGAACCAGTAACTTGCTTTAAAGCACACAGGAAGTTTCTGCTAGCGATGTAATCTGACTCCATAGCGGCATGTTAACCACAGACACACACAAGCTCTTCTACACAGCATTATTTTTACGTCAGCCCACTAATGTGGTCTGTTCTAGTGTAAACAGCCTCTCTACAACCATGTTAATTTCACTGTGCATTTCTCAGAGAAAGGAACTTCTTTCAAGTATCTGCAATTTCCTCATAAATATTCCAGCCCACACCACACTGCTGACTCGCTCCATTCTCACAGGAAGACTGGAGATAATGGGATGAATGCCTGAGAGAAAAATATTAGCTATCCTTCCATAAATTCAAAGGACTAAATTTGATAAGGTCTTCAATAAGTCTTCAACATATTAGCAACATTTGATTTTTGTTTCCTGCTTTCCCTAATCTTGTATAATTGGTAACAGTGTACAGCCTTATGCTGTATATCATATATACACTATTCCATTAGCAGCCTAGGTAGACAGTGCATCCCTGAAGGATCACAACACACTTCAACTGGTATGTTGAAAACAATCAGTGGCTTTTGATAGTGCAGAGATATGTCAGATGAGTGGACTAAGCATTCTGGGTCCAATCTCTGCTTCCTGCAGCTATGATCACTGAGCAACGGAGCAAAAGGTGCTGTGTAGGTGGGACTAAATAACCTCCAGTGCAATGCTGTCATCAGCAGGCTTCTGAGGTGCATCTCCTGCCTGCATTGCCAGTGCCCACACTGCCTGGCAGGAGTTCTGCTCAAGCAACAGCAGAGCTGCCCATGGTCTGGAACCAATGCAGACAGACAGGTGACACACATCATTTGAGTTGGAAGCTTGTTGGTGGGAAGAGACAGGTGAATTTTAAAGAAGGAAGTTGCCAGTGCTGTAGAGAAAACAGTCCCAAATGGATTTACCCTGCAGAAAGTCCTGGCTTGCCACAGGCTGAGGACAGCAAAACACAGTGCTGGTGTGCGTGCCCTTAGCAGGAGCAGGATGGGTACAGGCAGAAAAAGTGTAAGAAAAGGCCCTGTGGAGCAGCAGCGTGGCAGGAAAGGACCTCCCCCAGTCCTTGCTTCTCCAAACTTCTGTCTGAGTCTGACACAGCCCTAAACTTCCACACAGGGCCTCTCCTCTCTCAGCTTGCAAGGCGATTACTTGATTCCTGACAGCTGGCCCAGCCACAGTCCTCCCATTTAGGGCAGGCAGCTGTGCTCCCTGCTCAGCTTAACCCACTCCTTGCCAGCCCTCCCCTCCCAAAGGACGGTATCTGCCTTCCTGGGACTGGCACAGGGATGCTCATGACTGTGCTGGAGCCTGCATCCCTTCAGCTGGCCCAGGGGATGAGCAAGATAGAGCAGTTTTATGGATACATCACCGTAACTGGAGCTCTTCCCCTCTCCCTGCACAGCTTTTTGTGCAATTATGAAAAAACACATGAAAATCCGTGTTAAGCATCCTCCTGTGGAGCTGTGATCCCGAGAGCTGCTTGCCAGTATGGAAGTCTCAGGGAAACCAGATAAACAGTGGATGCTGTCAGTGACATATCCAAACTTAAACACACCCACTTCAGAATTGTCCTAGATTGCAAGGCAATGTGTATTTTATTTGCCATCTGCTAGAGGTGTGGCAGTTATCTTCTGTTAATTGGGCAGTTTTCTTTATCTCTTCCACAAACCAATTCTCCCTCCAGGGAGACATGAGCTGTTAATGGGCCAGTGAGTGTCCCTGCATGGCTGATAAAAATTCCATCATCCCATTGTGAGATGCTCTGCCCAGAGGGAGGAGCCAAGCATTCCTACCTGGATATAATCTGAGACTTTGGGACAGCAGAATAGCCTTTCCACTGGATTCCCAGAGGAACAGCTGCCTCCTCCCCTGGATCTTCAGAGGAAGACCACACCCTTCTACAGGATGGCTGTTTCAACAGAACCACACCTGCCACTCCAGGACTGCAGCCACCATGTCAATTGGACTGCTACCAACATCCTGACCAACAGGGTGTCAGGTCGTATTCTGACTCTGTCAGTGTTGTTTTGTATTACTGCATTGTGTATTTTATTTTTATTTTCTTCCCTAATAAAGAAGTGTTATTCCTGCTCTCCTTGCCTAAGAACTCCCCTTAATTTCAAATTCGTAATAATTCAGAGGGAGGAGGGGTTTACATTTTCCATTTCAGGGGAGGCACCTGCCTTCCTTAGCAGACACCTGTCTTTCCAAACCAAGACAAGAATGAAACTGTATTTATTTAAAAAAAATTAAAGTTAGGAATTAGGAAGACAAATCCAAAAGAGTCAGAATTACTGGGCCAAGGGTGAAGTTTCATTCTGTGATCTGATACTCCTTTTAAACCACAGAATCATGGAATGGTTTGGGTTGGAAGGGATTTTGAAGACCATCCAGCCCAACCCCCATCCACTGTCCCACGTTGCTCCAAGCCCCATCCAGCCTGGTCTTGAACACTTTCAGGGATCCAGGGGCAGCCACAGCTTCTCTGGGCAGCCTGTCCCAGGGCCTCACCACCCTCACAGGGAAGAATTACTTTCCAATATCCTATCTAACCCTGTCCTCTCTAAGTGTAAAGCCATATTAAAAAAAAAAAAAATCTTGAGTGGATAAAAGCTGTGTGTAAAATCTGTGTACCAGCAAAAGAGAAGAAAGGAATGTCATTAAAATATTGTAATTTCAGTATTAGTGTCTTATTATCTTGACAATGTGTGTCATGAACTGGGAAACAAATAAATACACTGAATTAAGTGAGGATCTCTCACTCTTTGTTCTGGCCAGCCAAAAGTTATTTTTTTCCAGTAGCCAGGAGGGGTGTGGCCTGGGCCCCAGTGTTATTGGATAACACTTCAGGTCATTGCCAGGCTGGAAGAGAGGGTCTCACTTCAGAGGAGAAGGTTCCTTATGCTGGAGCAAGTGTGGCATCCAAGCAGTTTGGGTGATGCTGGTCCTGACTGGAGGGAGTGGTTTGGGTGACATAGCTGCAGCTGGATTGAGCTCTGCACTCTCTCTTTAGTACACCTTTATTTTTAATATTGTTGTTCTTACTGTTTGTTTTCTTATCTCATTGGTATTTCCAGTGAATTGTTCTTAACTCAATTCATGATTTTTGCCTTTTGTGCCTCCAGCTCTCCCCTTCAGATGCTCCAGGGGGAGGGGAAAAGGGCAGAGGGGGGAAGCAAAGGAGTAGCAGTGTAGTTTTGGAGTCTCTAAATTAGGGAGTGTCATCCCTAAACCATTACAATCTCCAAGTCCTATTATGCCAAGTAACAACATACCTGTATATTCTGAACAACATCTTTGAAGGGAGAGGATCGCTGCATACATGTGTTCACTATGTCCATTGCCCTGTCAAAGTTCTTCACATATTCTCCATACATTTTCAGAAAAGGAGCAAGTTTCTGCAGGATATCTCCTAGTCGTGGGTTGACAGTCCTATGGTAAAGAGACAGGTAAGTACTGAAATCTCTGGAAATCAATGGTATCTTCAGAGAGAAAACACAGCTATAAGATTTCCACAGTTGTTTCCCACATGCACAAACACTTACACATATGTGCAATCAAGACAGGCTTAGTTTAGTTTAAGATAATCTATGCAGTATCCTAGATGAAACTTCAAACTTGAATCCTGATGTACAAGGGATGATATTTCTACCCTCACTATTTTAAGTGAAGAGCAGACTGACTACATATCATTAAAGGAACATCTATAGATCTCTTCTGCCCAACACCAAATCTTGTGGGAAACTTTTACTTATTAATAATAATCTTTTCCACCACAGCCAAACTTCTGTATTGGTTTTAATGCAAGGAGATAGTTCAGCAGGGTAATCCCTAGGGGCCAGTAACTCCAGGCTGGAGCAGCAGTAGCCACACATCTCTCTCTGCCAAAGTCATGGCCAGGCAGAGAGCCAGCCATTCTTCCCCAGTCTGCCTGTGCAAGACCTTCTTTAGCCAGTTGACAAGCTTCTATCCTCTTCTGACTCCCAGACTCTGCAGTTTTCCTCCCCTTTGTTACACCTGTCCCTGCAAATACAAGTCAGGCAGAGAGGTGCTGAGACTCATTGACTCCTTCTGGTCACTGACAAATGTGTGAAGACTGGACTCAGCCAGGAGAGAGGCAACCCCTGGTCTTGTCTTGCTCAGTCAGGGTACCTGGAAAGGTCAGCACTATCTGCAGCTGCCACTGCAGGACACCATGCAGCCAATGTGTCCCATCAAATTGGGTTTCCTAGATCAAACTTAAAATTAACCTTTCTACCTATTGCTGGCTTCCTGCCTTATCTACAACTTACAGAATCACAGAGTCATTAGGGTTGGAAAAGACCTCTAAAATCAACAAGTCCCACCTTCAGCTTATTATAGTAGCCAAAATTTTATTGGTATTCGAAAATATTTATTTCAGCTATGGGACCAAAACAAGCAATTTCATTTCTTCCTAGTACTGTAATTTCATAGTGCTGCAATAACAGAAGAGTGGGAATGCAGTAAGGAAAACAGCTCTGGCAATACTTCCAACTGAAAAAAACGCTCACAATGTATTCTGGAAATTTTGAGTGCTCAGGCCTACTCCTTAAATCAGAAATGTTTGAGAGACTTCACATTAACATATTAAATAACTAATGTAACTACTGCATTAAACAATAAAAAATTTGGAATTAGACTAGGCCTTATCGTTGCTACAGTTTCTTGAAAATGTATTTTTAAAATAATTGTAATGACAGCTACCTACCATTCTTGTGTAATTCTTGTTTTGAGCTCAGGAAGAAGAAATTGTCCATGGAAACAATAGATGGAAGAAATATTTGAGAAGATGCCTGTTATCACTTCAGATGAAATCCCTGCTTCGGACAATTTAGTGCAAAAAACCTGCAGAAGGCAACAAGACAGTACCAACATTTTCTTACAAAAAACAGTCCTGGACATGCTGATTTTAGATTGCTGTTTTGCAAAGCTGACTGCTTAGAACAGAGCTGCAGATTTTGACTCCTGGTAGCCAGTCCTTGGAGTCTGAAAGAGGTTCACAAAACTTAAGCCCACTGTCACCCAGGGTTAGATATATCTCTATAGCCTATTGAAAAAAACTAGGAAAATCTGAGCTGTAATTCAAAACTATTGAAATGACTGAGAAGATCAGACATATCATATTTGGGAGTGCAAGCTGCAAAGAACATCCAGTCCCTAAAAAGCATTTTCTGCTATTTACACAAAGCAAAATAAATCATGTGATTGGATTTTTCTCAGTAGGAAAAATTACACTATACTGAACAAAAGGGAAAGACATTCCCTAGATTTCTATGGTCTAGAAACAGTTTCTGTTCATCTAATACAAGCACTGCAAGTCTTCCATACAGCTCCAAGAGTTGTAGGGTGAAGGGTTCTCCAAGTTACAGCTTCTAAGAACATTTCTAGCCAGGTGACAGTTTTCTATTTTTTTTTCTTCTACTCATTTTTAAAAAGCACTTGTCTAGCAATGTGTCTCATCCTCATTTGTATTTCTTTCCTGCACATCCATGGGTTTTTTCTTTGAGCTAATTATAGAAATGCCTGAATTGTGTAGCAACTCAACTGTCTATGGGGAAGAAAGTTCGGACTCATCACACCAGTTTCACTTCATCCCCATGTGTAAACATGATGGGCAGCAATTACAAAACAGAGCAGTAAAAAAATAGTTTGTGTAGGCACAGGGCTAACACATGTGGCCTGATTTTAGTAAAACTTCAACTTCTTGCACATCAAAGAGCAATCACAGATTTCATAATTTCTTAGTGCCTTCATTAGACCTGTGATTTCCTCTCCCCATACACCCAGGGAGGAACCAAATGCTGGCAGTGTCTGTGTCTTGGACTACTGCTTTCCCATTTTCCTTTCTGCCATCCCATTCCTCTGGTTCCTTTCAGAGAATCCTCTTGCCCAAAGCTCACCTCTGGGACCCACGGCACACACCCTGACAGGCAAACTCCATCTTCCACCTACACACAGCGTTTGTATTGAGCTATAGCTTAGGCAATTGACAGGAGACATCATTGCTGCTCACTGAAAAGAGAGTTAATTCAAAATGGAATTACCTGGTCCAAGAGATGGAGTCTTTTAACATACGCTTCTTCCGTGTGGAGCAGCTCGTTGGCAATGTTGAATAGCTTTTGGGGCTCTGTACACTGAAAAAAAAGTTACAAATGACACAATCCATCTGTACCTCCACACCTAAGTTCCACTAAGTGTTCTGTTTTTCATTTTGTCAGTGGCCAAAATCCTACCAGCAGAGGAGCCTGGAGTGAAAGAGGTTAACACATTTCAGAATCTGCTCCACATCTCTCAAAAGATCACTTAGCTCCAGAGACATTTTAATGCTGTTTTCTGAAAGAGCAATTAGTAATGCAATCAGTAACTGGTCAGGATATCACTTGAGTTCATTATGGCTTTATAAAAAGAACCAGAAACATCCTCTAAACCTGGAAGTAAGTCTAGTCTATTTGAAAAATAAGGCAATAGACTGTAAATCAACTGTTCTCCTTTTCGGACTCAGGTCCTGTAACTAAAATGAAAACTAGAAACCAGGCTGTTTGCCAGATTTGTACCCTTGCCAGCACAGCATTACTCTCTATTGCATATTTCTAAGATTTTTGTGCAGCTTTAAACATGGGCCAATTCCCTGGAAAGAATTTTCAGCAAGGTAACCCAAATCACTCAGTGAAGCCTTTCATTAAGCTCATTTAAAAAAACAAAATGAGAAAGGACTACTTAAAAACTCTAAATACAGTTCTAAAGCACTGACTTTATAGGCACTGTTCAGCCAAAAGCTACGTAGACCCTTCACTCACTAAGTGCTTTAAAATACCTGAATTACTAGAATACAGGCTTGAGCTTTCCAACAAACTTTTAAAGTGTTAGACTTTAAACATCATACCTACATATAATGAAACCAGTCCAGAATAGAGTGTTGGCTGGCTTGTGTTCAGGAATACAAGCACGGAAAATGGGCAGCAAGGATGATCAAATGTAGGGAAACTATACTGGGCTGGATCCAGAAAAAAAGACAAATGCAATGAAAGTAAGAGGTGCATTAATGATTCCTGGAATGGAGAACATTGACTGGGTGCAATTAATCACTGTTTCTAGGGGAAAACTGAAGGGCATCAAATAAAATCACCAAGGTGCTGCTTCAGGGGCTGCTTCCTCAAGCAACACAACATTGCTGGCAGTAACCTTCACACAGGTTCACAAAAGAACCAGAAATATCCATAGAGGAAAAATTTACCCGAGGTCTATTAAACACATGGGGCAATTTCCAGTTCAGGAAGCACATGGGCCTGTCACCAGTAGTGCTGCCTGTCTCTGGTGCTCACATCTGGGGCAAGGACTTGTAGATATAACCCTGTGAGCCACCATCAGATTGTTGGAAAAATATCAAATAAAGGCTCTCTTTAAGCTTCTTCAACATTACCTTATTTTGTTTCCAAATAAAGTTGATGAGGAAAATTTAAACACCCGCCCACCACACACATTCAGACGAACTGCAGTACAACCAAAAACCTCAAAGGCTTTTCAAAGAAAGCCATGAACTCCAACAAATCAGACCCACAACTATCCTCCATGGAATGAGGTGCCACTTGGCATGAAGTACCCACAGCTCCATGATGTAAGAGTATTATTGAAGGAAAGTGAATAGCTTTTCTTTATTTGAAGCAATATCAGACTTCCTTTGAAGCAATCCCTCTATTTCCAGGCACAAATCTGAAGATAGGCAAACATGCCATGAGTGAAGTCTTGACATGGACTCTCTCTGCCCTGCCTCTCAAATTATTCCAAGTCAATTCAAATATTCTTTTAAGCTCTTTCAACATGCTACACAACATCCTGCTCTGTTCAATATGTATTAATATTTAGGGGAAGAGAAAAAAAAAATCACAGCACAATAAGTTTTGAAATAGTTCCAAGCAAATACATCTTATCACAGTTTACACTGAAGTGCACTGCTGGCCAGTCAAACCCAGTCACTACAAGGATCTCTCACTGAGAAAGAATTTATCTGCTGATGTTGCTGGGCACAAAGGAGCACTCAAATGAAAGGCATTGATGTAACCAGCTGGCATACCAGCCACCAAGAGCATTCTTTGAGTTGTTTGAATTCAGAATTGGAAAAATATTAATTTCCAACCAAATATATTTGTACTCAGAAGTAAATCTTTACATAGCACAGGCACTTTTTAACCTCCTGACCTTCACCATCTGCAATTCAGTTTATATTTCAAGAAAACTTGCTGACATCTGCTTAAATACCAAACAAGGGCTGAATAGGCTCAGCTTGAGCTCAGCTTTACAGAGTGACTATCTTCAGTTGCTCTCTCTGCTAGGCAGAGAGACAGGCACATTTTTCAGACAAATTTGCAACATATTTGCCTTTCAATAGGCATAACATTTTAAATGAAATTGTAGATTAATTAAATGTGAGGCAGTCCCATTCTTCTAACTTCATTTTGTGCCATGGTGGGATAGTTTTAACAAAGCCTGAGCCATCATTCAGTTCACTAGGAACAAGATATTTCATGGTCCATGTTTCTAAAGGAACAGTAAAACAAATCTGCAAACTAAGATTATGCTCTGCTTTGTGCAGTGCTCTTGCTGGGTGACTGCTCACCACAGCCACAGCATCTCCTGTGCAGCCATTCAGTAGAACTTTGCACCTACTGCAGAGGCTGGATGGAACAGTGTGGCTGGTGGGGTGACAAGAAAGATGAGAAAACTGAAGAGGGAGGTGTTGACTTCACAACACAGAAAGTTCACTCCAGTGCTCGAAGCAGCTCGATGCACTTTCACTTTGTGAAACATTCAAAAATACATTTTCAGCTGCAACTGTCCATAGAGCATTTTAAATAAAAAGAAACAACAGCCTGAAATCAAACAGCACCAGTTTCTCACGAAGGTCTGATTCACACTTGGAATGCATTTGCACCTCAAATCTTGCAGCAACCATTTTTCATACAATGGGTGTGCACAACTACATTCAGTCAGCATCTCTCTCACACAGGGCTTTCAGCAAATCTTGCAAAAGAGCTGCTGGGATAGAGCTTAGGTTAAAAATCATACATGGTTATGCTTCAAAACCCCACCAGTCAGTCCTGCAAAGAGCACAAAAAGTCCCAGAAAGATTATAGACCACTTCCTACTCAACAATGCTGAAAACAATACAGAAAAGTTATCCTATGCTTGGTTGTCTTTGTTGCACCGAAATCACATTTTCCTTAAGATATTTAAACCAAATATGATGATGATGGCATATCTGAATTTTCTCAACCAACATTATGACTAAAACATTGACATATGGACCTTTTTTTCAGAATATACATGGAGATAATCTCACCCAAAGGTCATAGTAGCAGGACTGCAGGCCAAATTTTACATCACACACTGGACAATGAAACCTGATGTGAAACTCCAGCCAAGTACAGGCAGAATGGAAGCAGGCGTCCACAAATGCATGAGACCAAAGTGGGGCTACTTTGTTACTATTTACACAGCAGGAAGCAGAACAGAGGGAGAAAAGCATTCTTTGGTGATTACAAATGAGCATATATAACTCTTAGTGAAAAAATGCCTAAATAAAAACCTATGAAGCACTGATACCCCTCCCAGAAGCATTACTCAGGCTCTCAGGCAGTCAGCAGAAGTCTTGGGACTTTGGAGCAGGACAGTCGCTCAGTTTCACTTTCATGTAATTTCTTTTCTTTGTAACCATCTTTGTAACCATCCAGGTTAATGTGCATCACTTCCTGGAGCTCCTGACATTTTCTGAGACATTATCAAAACTAATAACCTCCCCTTGGTTCATTTTTATTTTGATAAAAGATAACTGGAAATCCCAGTAAGTCACTCCTGAGATTTTAAAACATAATTTGTGCTAATCGTGGGCCGTGTTAGACTGCTGCAGACTCCTAAAGAATCACTGCATAGCTAAGCCTAGACTGAATAAAACAGCACCAGTCAGATATCAGGTAAGGTTACCTTCCCCAGCCATGAGCTGTGAGCAAGCCTGGGTGGAAGACTGAGAGATAACTGAAGTAGAAAAGAATGGTTATTCATGAACCTCACTTACACTGATATCTTAGGAGTTACTGAGCCATCATTAAATCACTCTGCAGCTGTATTTATGCTCTTCCTCCAACTCTAACAGCTTTCATATTTAATGAGACCACTGGTTACCTTTATGGTGCAGCTGCAAAGCCTGGTACTAGGGGTAGGAAGGGGAATGCAGGAAAAAGACTCTCCCAACTTAAGGCTTTTTGAAGGAGATGAGGTCGCCCCAGCTCCCAAGCCAGCAGCTGATGCCAACTGAATTCTCTCTTCTTTCAAGCAGGGAAATTATCCGTTTTGTCAAGGGTGATGTGAAATTCCAGCCTAAGAATAACCATGGAACAAGTCAACTTTGAATCACGTTAGCTGTCCTTGCTGGAAGCTATGGCCCTTCACTCTAACCCTGAGTCTGTAGTGCCCCAAATTTGCAACAGAATCAAAGTGGGGAGCAGGAAATGACTTCAAGTTATGCCAGGGGAGGTTTAGATTGGATATTAGGAAAAAGTTTCTTCACTGAAGGGTCAGGCATTAGAAGAGGCTGCCCAGGCTGTCCAGTGGTGGAGTCACCACCCATGTAAGTGGTCAAAAAACAGGTAAATGTGGTTCTTAGAGACACAGTGTAGTGGTGGACCTGTCAGTGCTGGAGTAGTGGTTGGACTCAATTATCTTGGAAGTCTTTTCCAACCGTAATGATTGTGTGATTTTATGTGGACACTTGACACAGAAATTGGCTTCACCCAACGTGTCCCCAGAAGAGGGCACAATCTTTACACTGAAGAAGAGGCAGCTGCTCTCTCAGCCTTCCTCCTCTGTGTGACTGCAAAAGCAAGGTGACCTAGTGTAGCTTGGTGAGCCTCAAAACTGCTTTTTGGAAGGGGAAATCGACTCAAACTGCATGGGAAAACCTGCAGTGCAACACATAAATACACCTCAGGAGGAAGGGTAATACAAAAAAAACCAAAGCAAATGAGTTTTCTTCTGGAGGCACCTCTCATAAATTAACCAGGTGAGCTCCAGAGAATTACAGCTTCATAACTTTGTGTTTTGTCACCCTTATTTCCTACTATATGGATACATAATCTAAGGAACAAGACTTAAAACCAGCCATCAAATCATTGATGTCATACAAAACAGTGGTATTTGTCAACAAAGCCCTTTTTAATCATATGGTAAAGTGTTCAGCTTGGGGTTGTCACAGTTGGTTTGATATAGCATTCCTAGTCCAAAATATAAATTTAATTACCAGATTAAAGATTTTTAAATGTAATATTATTTTCCAGGAGTTGGACTTTGATGATTGTTATGGGTTCCTACCAACTCAGGAAATTCTACAATTCTATGCTTTTTTGTTGGCCTGTTGCAACTAATAACATATCTTTTAAATAATATTTCAGTGGCACACATGCACATACACGCACATTATGAATATAAAATAATTTAAGTATGTCATAGTGTGTGTATGTAGGTATAAACACACTTGTCAAGCTCTAAGGTGCAGAACTTGCATGCCATTTTCATCATTCTTTTATAGCCACCAGATGATTGACCTAGAAACTAAGAAATGCATTTAATGTCCACATTTCCCAAGGGACAAGTTCTTGACAGACACAAATCATGATATACTTGGTAATTCCAACAGAACCACCCAACTTGTAAAAACTGAGGTGTGTATGCTGCACATCACTAGCTACAGATCATTAGCTGCAGCTGCCCATCATATTCTTTAAAACACAAAAATCCCACATATTAACTTTACTGTCATCATGGCTTGGAGGGTGGGGGGGAAACCTAACAAACCCAAACACCCGCAAATACAAACAAAAAGAGCCACCAAATGAAAAGTGCAAAAAGTGGAATATTTTGCAGATATTTTGCAATATTCTGTTTTGTTTTTCTGGAAAAATCTAATCCCTTTTGACAGCACTATTTCTAAAAATAACTGTCTCAATAAGCTGGTAATCAAAGGAATCTGTCATTAATCTTATATAGCTGCTGCAAACACACAACAGCCTGGACTACATTAGTCTGGAATCAAAGAAAAATCTCTTTTCCAGCTACAGTTTCCTGAAGAGTAATTTGACATAATTACCATTAAAACAAATTCTTTGCACTCAGGAAGTAGTCACACCAACAAAAGCACAGGTTTCTGTAAAAAAACAGTCTAAATTTTGTGAGACAAGATTCTGATCCTACATGTTCTACTCGGGTGCAAGGTCCTGACCCTGCAAGATGCACTATCCAAATAGCTCTCTGAATAACACAAAGCTCCACGGAAAAGAACATGCTCTAACAAGTTGAACCTAGACAAACCCAAGCAACAAACACAAGGTAGGAGTCTTGACCTACAAAAGTATTTGAATTTTAACAGTTTACCTCTGGCTGGGATGGATTCTCTTATATTAAACCTTTTGAAGCAAGCTGGGAACCTTTTTAAAAATTATCTAGGTCAGGAACAAGTTAGGACCTGTGTAAAGCAGGAAACAATACTGACTATCACGATGAAAACCAAACAAATTATCCAAACAATGTATGAAAGTGATGCAAGTCTCAGGAACTGATTTCTGAGCACTCGATAGCAATGAACAAACTCCCTTACCTTGTTTACATCCAAATACTCTAACTTTGGCCCTTCTGCTATCTCTTGCTCCTCACTGCTTCCTTCATCAATGTCACTGTCGTCATCCTGCGTGGAGTCTCTCTTCTGCTCCACAGAGGAAGATTTGGTGCCCTTTCTGTCAGCTTCCATCTCTCCTGGGTTCCCAGCCATGCTGGATTTCTTCTGCTCTGCCCCTTCTTCACTGGGGAATGTTTCCCCAGCCACACTACAAGAAGGACTGTCAATGCCACTGTCTCTGTTGGGAATTTTACCACTCCCATTCAGTTCTGCAGTTGAGTCTTTATTGCCAAGCTCCTCTTGGGGCTCTTTGCTCACAGTCACAGCAGTACAGTCTTCATGGCTTTTGTTATCACCTATGCTCAGCTCCTTAATTTTCATTATGTCTGTGTTAGTTAGATCCGTGCTGCATGGTATGTTGGGCTCAGCTTCATCCAATTTAGTTTTGTCATTCGTGGAAGAGTCACTGGAAGCCACTGTGTCATGGTCACACAAGCTCGTCTGCTTGGATGAGTCCAGGCCAGGTTCCATTTTAAGAGCTAAATTTAGCTGGTTTCTTTGAAGAATATGTACAGGTTGCCTGTGGGTGAAGAGAAAGCACCACAGTCATATTAACACTCAGGTTTCACAAGAGCCCTGAAAGAGAGGGTCTCATTGCCATTTGATTCAAGTTATATTTCTTGCACCCCACTGACAATCCCAGAAGGCAAGAGTGTGCACATTGCAATAATAATGATCTCCCAACAACACCCAACAAAAAAACATCACCCCTACATTCTACTGAAATGGCACCACCAGAATCCTGGGCCTTTAGTGCTTTCCATGTCACCTTGAAGAGCAGTCTGCTTTTGATGGTTTGGAGAAGAAGAAATTGCCTTTAAAAATAAGCAATTGGTTCTGGGCTCATTTAAACAGAAACTCTCATTCTTCAACAGAACCAAGCCCTTGTGGCAAGGTATTTTCTGCCAGAGAGGATGTACTGAAGCATGGGAAGGCACTACTTTTCCTTCTTGAAAGACACCAGGTTCACCCAGGTGATAATACTCCAAGGCACAGTACGGTGCCTGTCTCCATCTCCCTCTTTGTGGAAAAAAACCCATCACTTAGCTCCATCAGGTAGATTTGTTCTTCAGGAAAAGTTCTCATGTGTTTGTAAAATGAGTTGGTTTTACAGCAAAACACATATATTTTATCCAATTTAGTGTCTTTCATTACCAAGTTTCAGAACAGCTGCTGTTCTACATGACATTGTTTCACAGTACCCTATACCCTTCCCTGCCTCCAAGAAACAAGATCTGAGATTTACTGTATCTTGGACAGGAAATTCAATCATTTCATATCATAACAATCAAGTTCCTATGATGCAGTTCCCATATCGAGCCAACTTACCAAAAGCAGACTGTGGGCTACTTGCCTCTGTTAGAATCTTACCAAATTCAGGAGGTCTTAAGCTCCTTAAGCATGACTGTATGTTACAAACCAAAATTCACAGCTTTTATTATAAATATACCTTGTCCTTAGTGAAATTTTGCACTTCCAGTGCAAACATCCCAGTAGAAAACATCCCAAGAGGACTTCCCATGGGATCATTACAGTTAATGTTTTCTACTATTATATTCTAAGTAAAAATGCAGAAAAAGGAGAGGAGAGCAGATCTGGCAAAGCCATATTTACCTAATACTTTCAAATTTCTCAATGAGCGTGTTGACTCCTGCTGATATTGGTATTTCTTCCTCTCCAGGTGCTAAGCTCCTTGATGACTTGGGATCAGCTGGCAAAGGCCGAGACGGTGCAGGAGGAATTCTTTCCTGCCCAGGTTTGAGATGGACAGGCTTAGGAGGTACTAATGAAAGAGAAGGGAAAAAACAGGAGGATAAATCTCCATCTTCTTTATCCTAAACTGGGAACAAAATCCAGACTAAGAGGTATACATTCTTTCCTTGTTTTTTATGAGCAGCACAGGTGAAGTCCTGAAGTATTGCTTACACCAAAGCACGCCGCTAAAGAAAAATGACAGGCTTCTATTTTGTGTTTCTACAGCTGGCTTAGCCGTGCTAACAAACCAAGTGGCTTGCAGCACTGCAGTGCTTCCTCATTACCAAACAGGATGCACAGCTTACGCTTCAGTTCGCAAGTTTGCTTGCCATCTCAATCACACTAATGAGCTTCCCTTTCCATGACTTCTCAAAATTCTGGCACCCCAGTGAATCTTTTATATTGAGAAAAAAAAAAAAAAAAAAGTAGAGGGATGAACCACATCCCAAAATTAAAAAACCCTCAAAAGCCAACCCCCGCATGGATTTCAATGCCTTGCGTTTGCCTGGTGGTCCAAAATGCCACAGGCTGAACATAATGGCTTTTCTTCCTCTCATTCTTCCTCCCCCCTCTCTTCTGTGGTGTAGTAGTCTTCATCAATT
The DNA here is from genome assembly GCA_013400575.1 of Peucedramus taeniatus. Lineage (NCBI taxonomy): Eukaryota > Metazoa > Chordata > Aves > Passeriformes > Fringillidae > Peucedramus > Peucedramus taeniatus. Next base: position 148,380 of record WBNO01005526.1, on the reverse strand, counting down.
TCCTTCCTCTTTTGGTTCTATGTTGAGTTGCATATGGTATAAATAAAACAAGTATTGTAAGAACGCTCACATTACACTTCAGGTCTCACAAGGAGGCCAAGGAACAAAGTTTACTACAGTATTTTTAAAAAATGGCACTAGAATGTAATGTCATTCTAAAAAAAATATTCAGACTTTCCATTGGTTGCAGAGTAAATGATTTAGCATACACAGGCAGTAACTCATGGCGACAGGTTCTCATGCTGTCATGGTTTCATATTGGGAAAACAACTCCCATAGGAGGAACTGACATTGGAAGGCAGGAAAACTGGCCATGGGATTGTTCCCAAAGCACACACTGCATGGAGTAGGACTGCCAAGTGTGCCCTCCAATCTAGACTATCCAATGAGTTGAAACACTAAATGAGGAAATTCTAACTACATGTTGTATTAAAAAACATTTTCAAAACCAGCTTCTTTCAACCATTTCTGACTCTGATCATCCAGCTGGGACATGTTATCAGCATTGTAATGGGGCTTGAGTTAACAACTGTTCTGAATGTAATTCCAGGGTTACTTGCTTTAGGAGGACAAACAGAGGCATATGTACCCAAGAAGTCAATTCCAATTGTCCCTTCCATGCAGAGGGCTCTGCATCTGTTCTAAGATCCACATCAGCCCAGATGTCTGCCCTGCTCCAGCAGATGGGCAGCTGCCATAGTAGTCCATAGCCAGACAGTGTCTGAGGTCAGTGATGAAGAGGTGTTAAAGCATTTTGGAGTTTTGAGTAAAGGTCAGATTTTAAACTTCCTACATTACTGAGTTTATTTCAACACGAAAGAATAAAATCAAATTTTCTAAGGATTTGAGCTTTAAGAGGACACTTCCCATAAGAGGACTGATTTGCCCAATTTCCAAAACCACCTGAAATTCATATCCTAAAATAAAGGCGTTAAAGTCCAATTTTTAAAAGACCTCTACCAGCCGAATCTTATACAGGAATAAGAGGGAAACAGGAAAAGAAAATCTTCTTGCATATAAAAGGGATGGTGAAGATCTGTGTTTTGTTCACCAGGTTTTCAAGTGCACGCCATGTGACCAGTGAGTGTCTGGCCATGTTTCTCCATGTAAAAATAAAAAAAAACCCCTAAAAACAAGTATCTACACAGCCCTCTGGCCCATCTACCATAGACAAGCTCTGCACTCCTTCCAGAGGGTGCATAGTGCAGCAGGCAGACATGTCAGAATTTACCCCACATACCCCATCAGGCCTTAAAAGCTGGCCCTGATCCATACACCCAAAAGTTTTACAATAATATCAAAGCATTTACACTGCTGCCCACATAAACATTTAATGTCTTTCCTGTTAGTGGATTCATCTGAATCACCTCAGACAACACATTCTGCACTGGACCAAAAGGAAGCAGGAAAACACTTTTGTTAATTCTGAATTTTTACCTACTGAAGTAATGTTGAGAAATGGAGACTTCAGCATGGAGGCAAAGCCATTAACCCTAGCGAGGACTACTTAGCAAGCAAAATTTCAGCCACACCAAACATTCAAGGCAAAGTGCACCTGGGTCAGGGCAATCCCAGATGCAGACTGGGCAGAGAATGGATCCAGATTAGCCCTGGGGAGAAGCACTTTGGGGTGTGGTTGTCAAGAAGTTTAACATGACCTGAGCATATGCACTGAGAGCCCAGAACCTCGCCATGTCCTGGACTGCATCCCCACCTGCAGCACAAGTGGCAGGCAACGCAGATTCTCCACCTCTGCTCCATTCTGGTGAGACCCCACCTGCAGCTCTGGGGCCCCCAAAACAAGAATGACTGTTGTAACCAGTCCAGAGGAGGCCACAGAGGTGCTGCAGCCTCTCTGCTCTGGAGATGGGCTGAGAGAGCTGGCAGGGTGTTCAGCCTAGGGAAGAAAAGGTCCTAGGAAGAGCTTAGAGCCCCTTCCAGTGCCTAAAGGGGTTCCAAGAAAACTGGAGAGGGACTTTGGACAAGGGCCTGGAGCACCAGGAAAGACAAAACGTCTTCCTGACTGACAGCAGGGTTAGACGGGATATTAGGAATTAATTCTTCCCCATGAGGGTGGCAAGGCCCTGGCACAGGTTGCCCAGAGAAGCTGTGACTTCTCTATCCCTGGAAGTGTCCAACCAGGTTGGACACGACTTGGAATAACCTGGTCTAGTGGAATGTGTCCCTGCCCATAGCAGGGGATGGAACAAGATATGCTCTAAGTTTCCTTTCCACCCAAACTGTGATTCTTTGGCTCTGATTAAAACCAGAAGTTTGCTACATGTAAGATACCAATGCTACAAAGCATTTTCAGGTGCTGCCTGAAGGCTGAAGCCACATGCTGGAAAGGTATCTCCTCATTCCTCCTCCTCCTGAAGGCTTTACACAGCAGCTCATGGCTTCAAATCAAGCTAACTAGGGCCCCTCCAACTCTCTGAAATATACATATAGAGAAAACAGTTTACATCCTCAGTGACTGGGAATCAGTGCCCATGAATACAACAGCAAAATATTTGCACCAGATGAATTCATTCCAGTCCTTACTGAACAGGCACTTTTGCTATTCCTTTTTGTTGCCAGTAATAACATTCATGGAACAACCACTAAGTAAACTTGAGCTACCAAGACCTCTAGGTGAAAGCTCCATAAAGACACAGACCTTGTGAGACCTTTCAAGCATGAAGTAGTATATTAATTTAATGATTAAGGTTTACTTCTAGAAGCAGAAAATACAATGCTTTCTTTGTTGTTAAGGCTGAATTGCTTTTGTATAGATATTTTAATTGGGAGGGGGTGGTAGTGGAATGGTTCACTATTGCAACACAAAAATATCTTCTTTTTCAGATGACAGTGACCATCTATCACATGGACCCATATCTTCTAAACATTTTGGTTTATGAACTTAGTATCTTCTTGAGGCTTAGCTTCCTCGGTTCCAAACACCTCTCAAACTCCATGCTTTTTGCATCCCCAATTCCCTTGAGGCAAGCACCCACTACATACCTAAGTCTAATCAATTCTACAAAGCATGGGGTGGTGAGAGTAGGACTCTTGGCAAACTGGCATTACAAAGAAAGACCACATGTCATTTCACTGATGAAGAAACATGAAAACAATTTCTACTCTTTCAAGAAATTTCCTGCAATCTTTTTTTGTAGAATTCAGAAGCCTGGGGAGACAGAAGAACAGCTGGAGACCAGCTGGAACACACTACTTCCTGGCTCCTGTTCCATCATACTTCGGGTTTGCCACCTATTTGACTATTAGCTGGCAGTTCTGTGGAAGTATCACAACCCACATGTGATTGGTTTAGCTTCTACTTCATATTTTCAAAATACATTTGTTCCATTTAGGCATTTCCTGTTGCCATACATAGTTTTTACAATAAATGGAAAACAGACCAGGTTTTATCAATAAGATATTATTACCTAAAATACTTCTAAAAATGTATCAAAAATATAAACAATATTGTTAAATTCAGCTTACACTTCACAGCTGCATGAGGTATACCAACAGGACAAGAAATATAAAGTAACAAGTTAAGTAATTGGTTATTGCTGAATCAATTTCTTCTTGAAGGCTTCTCTAAGTGGTTATCTAACATTGGAAAAGGAAGATGATAAAACCATACTAGCTATACATTACAATGTAAAAGTAACTGTTTTGCTGTGACTCAAATTGAAACAATAAATTTAAAATATAATACTTCCTGTTCAATAGAAACTTCTACAATTTCAAGGAGGACAAAGCCACTTACCTTGGGGTTTCTGTAGAGGATGCATTTTGGCCAGTGCAGTTTTGGTTTTGGGCTTCCTTCCAGCCTGATGGAGACATTGTGCTGAACTGATGTGCTGCAGTTCCCCACATGCTTCCAACACGGGATTGGAGTCAATGTGACACTTGATTTGAAAAGGAGAACAAGGGCAACCTGAGGGAAGGAAGGAAAGAAGTTATTATTTATTTTGTTCTATTGATCCTGAAGAATATTTGTGCTAATTCTGGAAGTGTATCACTCATCCAAGTTCCTGAGGAAGGGAAGGGGGAAAGGAGAGGGGTGAGCCATTCACTCACAAGTTATTACAACCAATATACCAGCATTAATAATCCTGTTAAACTGCATGACTGATAGACAGGCAGAATTTCCGCAATCCTGTCTTTAATTAATGATTCACTTCTTTACCACAGACACCCAAAATAAAAGAGTAAATATAAAAGTTAAAAACCATTTCAAAATTATTTCTCCAAACAGAAATACAAGTGTTGTAGCATATAATGTTGTGTTACTTGATAAAATACAACTGTATTAGGATGATTCAGAAATATGTTCCATGTGGTGGGAATGGTACAAGTGCCATTTCTTCAGATTTAATCACTCAAGTTGCATCTTATCCCTATTCATTACTCCTCCTTATATAAAAGATTAATATGCCTGCAAAGGCTCCAGTGTAGAAAATGCCATTAAGACACAATCCAGTGGCAACATAGAGAAAGAAGTGATTAATATGATTGTTGGTCTTTCGTTTTACATTCTTGATTCAATTCTGTGAAGACTCGGAAAACAAACCATCACATACTCTGCAGGATTTGATTTGGAGTTTTTTTGGACTTGTGGCAAGGCTACATGAAACCCTCATGTCAGCTTTTCTAGTGTGTCATGAGAAGGTTAAAAAAAGAATTTAAAAAGGAATGTGGTTTAAAGTTGCTGCATTTGAACATATAAATATATAGGGTTCTGGCAGTACTCAGAAATAAAAAACACATCAAATTTAGAAGTTTTACATAAATGCACTAAAAAAGGGCAAAGAAACTACGACAAACATTCTTTCCCTATTACTGTTTTGAAATGGACTAGCTGAATTTACCAGAATCTCACCAGAGTGGAGGGTGGCCTGCATCACAAAGAAAGGATTCATCTAAAGGTGAAAAACCAGTCTTTGTCTTTCTGTGATGTCTTCAACAACATGGCTTTAGCTTCAAAAATGCAACCTACTTTCACCCAGATTCCTATTAAGATAAAAAACCTGAAATGAAAAGCACTCCCATTCACATCAACTAAATTATCCTGGATTTATATTAATGGTATTAAATCAGGATACGACCTTTTGAATAAAGCCCCTGGAGTCTGAGCCATGCAGACTGCAGATTTTGTTGTCAAAAATAAATTCAGATGGCACAAATCTACTTACTGATCTCTGCCACCCAAACATAAAATCCCTGAATTCTCCATGTATGGCTGCCAGTTGCTGCTGGTTGAAGCTTCATTAGTATTTCTACCACAAATACCTTTTTTTTAGCAGATTTGAGACCAGCTATTAAAACATCCTTCCAGCCAAAACCAGGAAATTATAAGTATTAAGTTCTATTCAAATATAATTTAATTTAACAGAAAAATGCAGTGAAAACAGAGAAGATTATTAGAGCAGATTAATAGATTACTGCAAACACATCATCACTGACAGAATTTATGCTGATGGCTTGGCTCTGGGTACCAAAAGCTCCCTGTGACAGTAGCAGTGCTGCCACGGGCCAGATTTTAAGGGGAAGGACTAGGACTTCTTTCTTAAAATGAACAGTAGCTCAACACAGCCACAAATTAAAACAGTGCACAAGGGAAAAGCCTGAATTCGAGAAAATTAAAAGGGCAGCATGCAGAAAACAGAGCCCAATATTTCAGCAGGTATTCACCAGCATGTGACTGGAATGCAATCTAGCAATGTTGTATTTTCTTAAAAACTGCTTCAGTGATCCAGTTCCTCAGTGGACAAATCTCTGCACCTAGCACAGCTCTAGAAAATATGAGAAGACCCCTTTAACCCATGCTACGTTGTGTGATGACACAAGCACAGCACCAGTTTCAGCTCTGGCAAAGCACTGAATTCCTGGTAGATGGCAGACATGTCCACAGTCCCCCATAGCCACTGAAGGAGGAGAGCCACAGCTTCTCCTGCCCTCAGGCCCCACATCCCCAGGAGATCCCCAAATGGACATCCTAAGATGAGCCCAGCTACCCCATGCTGACTCGGGATAAAGTAACAATTACCCTAAGCATTCCCCACTCTGTGACACTGTGAACCACTGCCACAAAAAAGACATACTATCCTGTTAGCATAATTTCTTTCCTCCTGGGATTCACTGCTGTGAGCCACCTTACCTTTTACACTGAAAACAAAAGCTAGTGGTTCCTTCATTGGTTTCAAATGTGTGGCACCACCAGACACCCCTTTTGTCTAGGCTAAAACCTCTTATGAGCTACTTACAGTACTGCAGAGTAGGGTGTTTTGACCCTTATTTTATAAAATCACATATAAATTCTTCCTCTAATGCTGCTTTATTAGCTTCAGCATTTTCCTCAAACCTACTTAAGGCTCATCTCTTCCTCCTGTCCACGGCCAAGCTGAGATCTCGGCAGGGCTTTAAGGCAGAGTTTGTGCTGAGGCTGTACAGTCCTGCTGCAGAACCCAGCTCAGTGACACTGACAACAATTAGCTTACATTTTTCAGGCATTCCAAAACATCAAATTCAGCAAAAAGAGTGACAGCAAAGTTACCACCATAAGCTTTCAGAAACAGATGCAATCAAACAAACATGTTTCAAAGCAAGCAAGAATCTAGCATGGACTGCCATTCCCCACCAAAAGAGAGGCATATCACTTACTTGTGCTCAACCAGAGACTCACATTTTTTCTTACTTGCTTAAGCTGTAAGATAGCTAAAAAGAAAGAAGAACAGCTCCTGCTGCAGCTTTCATTTCATGGGTTAAATGCCATGTTCACAGGAACTGACCTCCCCCAGCTCACTTCCGACCACCACTGCGGTTGGTGAGTCAAAGCATATAAACGTGGCAAATGCCCGTGGAGGAGCTGTGCTAAGCACAAGTCACAGGAGATTACTGCTGGGTTTGAGTTTCAAACTGTCTGAAAGGCAGTACAAAGGATGTGGATGGTTTAGAAGCCTGAATTCTCTGAAATAGAAAAGAGAAAGCTAGATCATGGAATCATAAATTCTCACAATGGTTTGGAATGAAAGGCACCTTAAACAAAAAACATCTTGTTCCAATCCCCTTCCACTAGACCAGGTTGCTCAGAGTCCCATCCAGCCTGGTCTTGGACACTTCCAGGGATGGAACAGCCAGAGCTTCTCTGGGTAGCCTGTGCCAGGACTTCAGCAACCTCACAGAGAAGAATTTCTTCCTAACATCCAACCTAAACCTAAGCTCTTTTAGTTTGAAGCCACTCCCCCTTGTTCTAGCACTACATACCCTTGTAAAAAGTCCCTCTCCAGCTCTCTTGTAGGCCTCCTTCAAATTTTTATAGAGTTTTTTCCTTAAATAGTTTGATATTAATGCAAGAACAGTCAGTAACATGTCATGGAAACCAACAAAAACACAGTACTCAACATGCAAACTCTCAGTCTTCTTCACAGTCTGAGAAGGGAAATGAAGAACCACAAAAGGTGGCAATAATGAGAGGCCACAAAAGTGACAATAAATGCAATTCTACCAGCATGGGATGGAGCTTGCTAAAAGATTTACATCCATTGTCTTGAAAATGTTCAAAGCTTCTTCTTCCCCTATCCTGCTCTCCCATCAGAGTAAAAAGTCCCTCTGATAAAAGATGAAGCAAAATCTAAAATTTTTGAACGAATGCTGCATTGCAGGGCAGACTCCATCTCTGAGGAGCCACAGAGGGGCTGCTGCTTTGAGTTCTTACAAAAAACACAAACCTGACACCCCTGCCAAATTGCTCAGTCTGAGCAGGGCTGCCAGAAATTTGGTCTATTCAGTTCACCTCACACCACCACAGAAATACAGACACAAAAAAAGTTTTTGTGTGAAAGAATCACACTGCTGAAACAAATTTGTGCCTGTAAAGCACAAGAAGGACCAATAGTTTCCCTAGACCTACAACACTGGTATTTGGAAATTTGGGATTTGGTGTACTTTTATCTGGTTCTGACTAATTTTAACTGCTTTAGGTGAGGATGCTTTCTCTAACAGATGTTTCACAGCATCTCGAGTGTCACTACTGATCATCATTGTCATTGTATCTTCCATAAACCTGCATCAAAATACCCCAGCTTTATTCTCATTAGATTCGCCTATGGGACATTCCTGCAAGCTAATCCAAATAAAGGCTGTGCTTTACCAGCACTGGCACTACCTTAAATCTCTCATCATCTGAATCAACAACAGGCATATTCCTGAGGAGTTTTCAGTTCTGGCTTTGGTTCTTCTTGAACAGGTTTTTACATACAATAAGTCAAAACCTCTTTTACACACTCATTTCAGCGCAGTCTCTGTCATTGCTATCTTATTTTTATTGCCCTATGCACAACAGCACATAACCCAGGTACCTGTGCAAAGCTTTTCCAGCACTCCTCTGCCTCTGGGACATTTCACACTTGATCCTGCAGCAAGGGATTTCTCCACAAGTGCTTTAAAGAAACCATTACAGAATTTTAACTACTCATTTAATCTGGTATCCTTTCATCTGAAGAATTAGCTTTTCAACAAACGTACATCAGCCCTTTCCTCACAGCAATAAAGCACACTCCTTGTCCCACTCAACACTTCCCAAACAGGGTACTACAGCACAGTCCTCATTTTTTATCTTGCATGTAAATTAAAAAACTTCACACACCAGACCCACATTTGTCCAGCTAGAAACACTGCTGGCACTGTTAGTTGCACACGAAGCAGGAATGCAGAGTCAGTACAGGCTCTCTGGCCCCCTATGCCTTTCCCTCAGACATGGGTTAGCTGGCAAACTGCTATTGAAAACTGGCTATAAAAGTGATTGCAATTATATAAACATAAACACTTTAGAATGGTCAGGAGAAGATTTCTGAGTGACAGAAATGAGGAGCTTCCACACCGAATTCTGTATTGCAGCATTACTTAACACGGATGTGTAAACCAAATTCCTGACAAAATCTTCATACTTACCCAATGACAAGGTAAAGGCAAAAATATAAGCACATCTCAGATATCCTGTTGCTAGAAAGTCATTACATACAATTTAAATTTGGGGCAAGGAAAAAAAAAATCAAGCAGGCACTCACTTCTACTTCTAGGCGTTTTACATTGCTCTGAGTGCAGCTGGCCACTAAATCCCCCACAGACAGCACAAAGCAAGGATCCTTCCAAGGCCAGTCAAATATGCCCCATCATTTCTACCATAGTGGAAATGATACCATCTCTTGAGATGTAATACAGGATCAACTCAACTTGCCACTAACAAAGAAAATTTAAACTCCTTTCCAGGATGAAAAATCAGAATGTACCACTAACTGTATGGAATGTCATCTTTCCCTAGTAAAGAAGAAAAGTGGTATTTCTTATTTTATTTTTATTTTGGAGCAGGCTGGCTGTGGTAATCACGTACCCTCTGAACAGGGAGAGACACACTTTCCCAGGAAAACCCTGGGGCAGGCTGTGAGAAAGCTCAGAGAAAGAAGAAAAACAATTCTTATCTTTATTTGCTGCATCTGTTGTTTGGCACATGTGGAATGTGTTATGGAGATTGTTTACCAAAAGGGATTTCTTAATTGGACACTGGTGATGGGTGTTTTGATTGATTGACCAATTAGGTCAAAGCTGTGTCGTGACTGTCAGTAAGGAGCCACAGGTTTTTCTTAATGTAGTATAGTGTAGTATTAGTGTAGTATGTAGTATAATATAGTATAGCTTAACAAAGCATTTGTTTAGCCTTCTGAAAACATGGACTCAATACTAATCATTCCCTGAATGGTGGTCTCATGCTACAATAGCTGCCAAGCAAATTCTGTCCAAAAAATGAGTGAAGGGGAAAAACACATCAGCTGAGTGGGAAGAAGGGCCAGCTTCCAACCCTAGGGATTCCAAGGGGGCCTGAGGAGTGGAAGTAACAACCAGAAAAGCCATACTGAGAACAGAATAAATTCTCTCAAAAGGAAAATGAGAAAGAAAAAGCACCACAGAATATATTCTCCTCCAGGACTAACAAGAAGCACAATAAAGACCCGAAACAAAAATATTTTTCTTTCCTGTATGAAACAGGATGTGGTACTGCAGTTAGCAAGAACTTCTCTTCAGCTCCTGGGGTTATTGGTACAAAGTTAAAAAAAAACAGGTCTTATGTTTTTACTGACTGTGTTTTAATTGAGTTCTCTGTTAACATCCACACTGAGGACATGCAATCTGCTGCCCAGTCCCAGCCTCCCTTCAGTCACAGGAGTCAGCCTCAAACAACAGGGCTGTAGTGAAACCTCTCTGTAAGAAGGCATCTGGCTCATCCAGCTGGCACTCCAGGGACAAGTCCAGCCTGACCATCTCCTGCAGAGAAGGAGGAACTGTGGGGAAGCAGCTCCTTGCTGTGCATCACTGTTATCAAAGCACTAGACAGATGCAAGTCCCAGGAGGGGAAAACTCCACATGTGATTTTTTCTTTGCTAATAAACTTCTATGTGATTATAATTTAAACTCTGATGGAGAATAGATGAGGACTGATGGATTTTGGGGAGCTTGGGAGATTTTTTAAAAGTAGTCATATATGTTCATGTGGTTGAATGCAAATATTGTAATTTCTAGATCTGTGTTTGCAGTGCTGCTGAGTGTGATAATGAGCTACACAGTAAATGTCCTGAACCAATATCAATGTTGTGTGCTTCTCCACAGTATCACAGGATCATAGAATGGTTAAGATTGGAAAAGATTTTTAACAGCACCAGGTTGAACCATCAATCCCCCCATCACCTGAATCTTCACCACTAAACCATGTCCCCCAAGTGTCACCTCCACACATTTTTTTGAAGATTTTTGAACACTTCCACTTTTTGACCACCCCACCACTGACCTGGGAAGCCTGTGCTGGGCTTGACCTCCTTTTCAGTGAAGAAATTTTCCCTAATATCCAACCTAAACCTCCCCTGGCACAACTTGAGGCTGTTTCATCTTTTCCTGTCACTTGCTACCTGCGAGAAGAGACTGACACCCACCTAAGTGGCAACTCTCAAGTTCTTCCATGCTGTTCTGTGACAAACTTGTACCAAAGTTATTCTTTCATATTTTGTTTATATTTGGATCCCTTTGGAGAGTATCAGTTTGGCCTTAGGTTTCATCAGTCAGTTGACTTGGACACCAGTAACTTTTGCATCAGCATTTCTATAATACCTCAGAATTTGGCATATCTTCAACAGCTCTGGTCCCTGAAACTTCGGCATTATGATTTCAAGCCTCCAGTGACATTCCCACACAGGAGACAGACAAGGCACACAGGAAACAGATTTCCAATTTGAAAAAACATGTTTAATATCTGTCTAGGGCTGGAGACTGCTCATTGGTAAGCAAATTCCTGCATTTAGCCATAGTCTTCTCAATATTTGGCCTGCTCTTCATATTAACATACGGAGAATAGATGTTAGGGGATACTGAACATCAAATTCCCATAAATGGAAGGCAGTTACAAACTTTTATGATTTAACAAAGTATAACAAAGAGGCTGTGAAAATCTCATTCTTCTGGAGGAAGTATTTAGCTGACTTTTCCCCTCAAATGGCATGGTTTAATTAGGCTAAAATAATCACCACAGTTACTTTCTGTGACACAAGATCAAAGGTAGAAGAGAAAAACCCCTGAGACTCTTCCATCTAGTAAGAAAAGCACATTAGATGACATAAAAAGACTGAGGTATAAAGAGTGACAAAGTAAAGGAGAAGGAACCTGGGGTAGGTGTCAGCCAGCCTGACACTGAAGGAGACAAAAGCCCTGCCAGAATGCTGCACATATCAGGAGATTCAGCCATCACATGGGACTGTCAAACACTGTTCCTCTACTAGAGAAACAGAGGCAAGAAGGGATGAGCAGCCAGACTAATTTATTTGGTGCATACAAGTCTTGTCCTACTTTTGTGTGGTGAAATGCAAAGCAACTTGTTTAACTTCAGCAGTAGATTTCAATACTTAATTCCTGCATTGGCCAAGGTGCAGATGCCAAGGTCCAGATATCAAAGTCCATCTTAAGTTGTTGCATGTGCCTAATTTAGAAGGGGAAAGGGGAATTGGTTTTCATTCATATATTTCATTATAACATGAAACCCAGAATTCATTAATTCTTAATTTGCTTTGATTTTTGCAAAATGATTAATTGAAGATGGAAGATAATGGGCCTTTCTCCCTAATTTTTCCTGAGTTCAGGATTGAGTATTGGGCAGATAACATGCACAGAGTAAAAAATAAAGCAAGCACTTGAAACAGGCTAGAACTCTCTCTAAGGAAGTTTTAGTTATAGCAAGTATTTCTCATCATAATTTTTACCCTCATTGTTCTCATTCTAGCCAGGTGAGCATAAGCAAGGGCATTTCTCTGACTTACAGGACAAGTCCCACACACCACCACTGTGGGGTCTTTCAGCACAGCAGCAGCATTTCAGTATATCTTTTCCTCCTCCTGCCTCTTCCCCATTCAAACTTGCTTTGCAGCTCATGTTTCTGGTAATTAACTCGGTTTAGCTCTGGTCTCCAGATTTAGTCTGGCTGCTTCCTCCACAACACAGGGATGCTTATCCACAGACAACTCCTGGTCTCCCAGAAGGGAACACCCCATACCAAACTGATCTTTCTACAGTGTCCTCAGAGATCAGCCAAAGGCAGCTGAGCATGAGGTGCAGTGTGTAGCTGCAACTATAAATGCATTTTCACCACAGATTTTCCAAGATGAAGCTATTATTTCATCTGACAGTCTCAGAGCCCTCACTAATGTCAGATGTCTACACCACCTCTAAGATGCCCACACTGGATGACTCCTCTAAGATGCACACACGGGATCCTGATGAAGGGATGCAGCAGAATCTTTATTCAGCATTCCTGAGACTTTCCTCTTAGATGAGCACAGAGTTTGCTTTTTTCTTTTTCCCCTGACAAGTAAAAGGTTTTTCATTATGAGGAAAGAGTCCTAATTAATAACTACACTGTTTTTGCAAATCAATGAACTTTTTCAGCCTAATAATACACCTGCAATTTCACATCTGTACTACTTTAACACAGGAATTGCAACACCAGAGTGATCCATTACTGTGAAAATCTAAAGGGATTTATTCTACAAACAAATTACTGCAGCCAAAGCCATCTCAATTTGTTCCTTTCAGGTTACCTGCAGCTGTGTGATTTACTGTCTTTGGGATTCTCTCCCAAGAACAAAGAGAAAGATGGCAGATCTCCAATTCCCAGAACTGGTGAGTTGTGGGAAGATTTTTCTGAACAGAGAAAGCATTACACTGCCCACCTTCCAGTGATTTAAAAGACAAAATGATGAGAAACAGCCCAATTGAGTCCTATGAGCAAATTCCAGCCTTCATTCAAAACCATGTCAAAAAATGCTTCATGTGCTTCATTTCTTCTCTTACTAAAAGATTATTAAATTGTTATTCCTAATGACAAAAGCAGCATGCAAGGATCTCTCTGCTCAGTTGTGTGCCTGTGCAATTTCCTAATGTTACACATTGCAACATGTAAGATCTTATTTAACCAGCAAGATGAGTAAATATTACCCGCCAATTAAGATTTAATGACAATATAATTCATGTCCAACAGTGTCACAACCAACTGGCTTTCTCTTTATAATCCTGAATTGTTTCATTAATTTTAGTAAACCAATAATTAGCCTTTGATGATTTAAAATTCTATTTGGGTACTAAATAGAAGTAGGTAAATAAAAAGTAGCTCAAAACTGAGCAGGTTCTTTGCTACAGAAGTGAGCTCTGCAGGGCAGGACTAGCTTTGCTGTGTGATCACAAAGTGCTGTCACTCCACATTGCAGAAATTAAGAAAATACAACATCATTATTGAAACGCACAGGGAGTATTTTTACACTATTTTGACAGTAGAGCTGCATATTTCAAAATCCAGAACAATTGCACAATAATCACTAAAAGAAGACATATTTCAGCTCTCAGTGTGGCTCAGTAACACCCTACTTGAAGTTTAGAGCTTTGATAGAAAATGGCCAAGCCACAGATTCTTTGAGGTTGGAAGGGGCTTGTGGAGATGACCCAGTCCAACCCCTCTGCTCAAAGCAGGGCCACACAGAGTAGGCTGCTCAGGACCTGGTTTGACTAGTTCCAAGCATGGACACACATATTACAATATGACATCTATAATAATATTTTTGTCCCTTTTAAAACAAATGTAACAAAATAACAATGTAAATTATCAATAAATAATATTCTTAAAAAATAAGTCCTTTATTGGGAAAAGGACACAATAAAAAACATTTCTGACTGATGAGCTGAACATGGGCAGCAATGAGAAGCAAACAGGTCACTGTGGTGCCTCTGCTGTGGACTGTATGACTGAGTGCCACGTGGGCTCACAAAAGCACAGTTGCAATTTGGAAGAGCCTTTAAGAGCCTGGACAGCACTGAGAGGCTAACAGCAAAAGCATCCCTAGTTCCGTGCTTCTTCCTCATATCCATACTTCCAACAAAGCAATCCCACACAATGACTGCAAATCCAGCGCAAGAAAAGCCTTGGAGGGGCCCAGCTACTGAGAGTCTCTGCTTTTTGGAGACTGGAGCAGCCTTTGATGTTGACCAAAGGTCTGCACTACACTGCACTGGTTTCTCAGCTGACTAGAGAACAGAATCTTAACCCTTCTCTGCAGCCTCACCCTCTGCACCCTGCTCCTCCAGAGAGCTCCACACCCAGGTTATCCCAGAGCCACTCCTGAGGTCAAACTCCACATCTCTTCCAGCTCTGGGGGGACACACAAACATATTCTGTACATTGCAGATGGAGGAACCAAGAGCAAAGAGCATTCTTTCACTTGCACAACCATCTCCTTAGCTTAGATCAATGCTTCCTCTCTCTGTGATCCACAGTCTCTAAGATCCAAAGTGAATGCAAGAAAAAGAACCTGGGAAAGGTTAAAGGTGTCCATGGCAATAGAGCACAAATAAATTAAGTAGAAGAGACCAAAAACCACTGAACCAGCTCCAGTATTTTGGATCCCAGTCACAGGATAGGATAAAGTATCCTTTATTTCAGCCTGACAACCTCCAAAGAAAGTAACACCAGATCAAAGGCCTGTAATATAGAGTACAGAGAAAAACTGGTGTAAAAGGAATTAGTATTAGTTTTCCCAACAAAACTTCTGTTAATTAATTGTATCTATAGCAGCTATTCCATCTGTCCAGTTATCTATAATTGCACTTTCATCCAATCCATAGCCACTGCAATGTGAAAACCAAGGACATTTTGCAAGAACCCAAGTTATCATTTGGGACATCAGTTATAAATCACAAAAAATAAAATCCTAGTGAATGACTGCTAAGTCTTCATTCTAAAGAAAAAACAGCACACTTCATCTCAAAAATGAATTACAACTCTGCCAGAAATTATTTAACAAGATTTTTTTTTAAGAAATTGGAAGCTCAAGCTGGACAGAAACAGGCAACCATTTCAGAGTCAGATCATTAACCCAAAATATGCATTCAGATTATTATTGTGAAAATAGTACACATTTTGTCCTGTTTAGGTGATAGCTTTCAATTCTGAAGTTAGAGTGTGGTCTATCATTTATACAAAATATACAGGCAACTAGCATTTTCCAATATATATGTATAGCTAACATGGATAATTATAAACTAGGTCACTTGCACAGGATATCTGAATATTTGTGTTTAAAATTATATTGCATAAAACAGCACATACTGCATGGCAGTCACTGTTTCAAGAATTACTGGTTTCTATATAATTTCTGCATCATTATTCCATATTATTCTTTCATTACTGGAGAAATCTCCATGCATAGAATATATGCTTGTTGGCAAAGCTGCATTATTAAGAAAGCATAACTGGAGGGATTTAAAAATAAAAGTCATTACAGAAATTTAGATGCTATTAAGAAAAATGCAAAGAATTTTCACTGTAGAAGAAAAACAGTCAAAGAAAAGATCATTACAAGATTATTTCAGATAATAAATGACTCTTGTAATGAATTTACAATCTTAAGCTCTTATAATAATTGACAGTGAAAGTGTAATTTAGTAATAACATCATAATCCTATTAGTTGCTTAGAATAGGTTGTGGATAAATAATTTTTGTTTGGTTGAAGTTTTTTCAGATCTATTATGGCGTATTGGCTTCAGAGAGCTTTAACTGCTGCCATCTTCACAAGGAGAGGAACAAGACACCTTTCAGAGCAATGTCTTTACATGTAAAGTGAGGATCTGAGTTGGCACCCATCAATAAAGAACAAAACAGTACCATTAATACACCTCCAAATTGCCTAGGACACTTCCTGCTTCCTTTGACAGCATGCTGGTGTCAGCAAACACCACTGAGCCCTCCACAGCCCTTCCAAAAAAGAAAAACAAAAACCACCAAACACATGCAGACACAAACTGCAGTAAGGTCTGATTATGCCCTGGCCACCCTGCTCCACTCTGGGAATGATTGCTACACACCAACTCCTGATTGCCAAGGATCGTGACACCGACTGGCCACACAGTCCTTAGCCACACTCCCCTGTGGCACTTGGGTCAGCTTCTGCATATGATGGGCAGACCCCTCAAAACACTGTGATGATTGTCACCACACAAAGTTACTGCTCAAAAGGCACATTAAGCCATGTTATCCTAGCTCACAAATAAACTGAGGCTAATTCAGAGATGCTTAGAGCTCCTCCCTCCATATCCAAAGCTGGCATTCATAAATATATGCAAAGCCTGCACCAGCCACATCTCGCCACCTGCACTGCTCAGGAGGGACTGCTCTCCTCAGGGAAGTGAAACAGGAAGGCTGCAGCTCTGGCAATTTCTAAGTTAGGCCAAGTGCACAGCCTGCTGTACACATCCTGTCACGCACAGACCAGCACACAGCCCTGTTGTTCCCTCACCTCACTTCACACCACACCACTGTGCTGTGGGACCATCCCTCTTCTGTGTTCCTGCCTCACCTCTCAGCTTCCTGCAAACACTCCATATACTCAGAGGGACTAGCCCTGAGCTCCAGTGTCCACTGGTTAAAGCTGTGTTTTCAGAATGGGAACACTTTGGTCCATTTCTGTGATGTACTGTTGCAAAGGAAAAATCAGACTTGTCAAGCAAAACAATTGCTTCAATATGGTTTTTAACTGAAAAGCCCATTTGCACTAATGGTCAGGAAGAATTGTGTATTTTGCTCCCTGCAGAGTTACAGAATCACAGAATGGTTTAGGTTGGAGTGGACCTTGAAGACCATATCATTCTAACATCTGCCACAGGCAAGGACACCTTCCACTAGACTAGGCTGGTCAGAGCCCCATCCAATCTGACCTTGTGAAAAAACAACCAAAATAAAACTAGAAACAAGTTGAAAATCCTAGGTAATCTCTTCAATTTTCTGGTCACAGATCCATGAGTGTTTCTTCTTTCTCACCTTCTCTTCCTGCCCTGATATTTGAATGAATCTCCTACAGCATTCCCAACTCAATATCTACAAAAAACACTGTTGGACCAAACAGATCCCTCTCCCTCTCCTCAGAGCAGCCAGTTTGGAATTCTCAGATGCAAAAAAAAGGCAATGTCCCCTGCTAGAGATATATGTTCAGAAAGGCATAGACCACAAGATGCACTCTACTGTGGACTACTACATTCATCTTCTACTAATCTTCCACAAGGAGATACATTTGATAATAGGAACGTGAGACTGGCTCAGTGTAACAAACATTAAGTGCGTCAACCTCCAGTTCTTTTGCATTTAATACAAGCAGCTACCCAATACATATTGTAGCAATCTTACAATTCTGTACCTGTCATTTAAAAACATTAAATAGCATCTGAATGCCAGAGTGCATAGCATACACAAAGCACGGGCAGTTTTCAGAATAAGTGACCAGCCAGGGATGTTCTCCAAATACTTCAGTTTAGTGACCTCATCTGATGATGGAATTACAACAGCTAGATTACCATTCCATGAAAGAATTCATTCCAGCCATGAAAACTATACAAATTTCTTCATATCAAGTAAAATTCAATTTATCAGACATTCTAAACTATATTATACACTAGGGTTCCTCCTTGTTCTGTACAATAAGATATGCTTTATTTCAAACATTTTCAGAATTAAAAATATAAAAGCTATATAAAAGCCATAACAATATATTGGATTCTTTGACTGAAGAACCTAAATTGTAATAACATTTAACAGCATAAAGTTCCAATCCATTCAGCAATCTATTGGAAATGCACATGATAATGTTAAATTAAAACTACTAGGTTTTGATATTTGAAAAAAAAAATTAAACAAACAAATTGTTAAATTTGATTGTTTAATCACTGAAAGTGGCAAAGGCATCAAGCAGTTTTGGTGTTCAAAGAGGATGCAAACAAGCCTTTTAAGAGTCACCACCATCTGGGCATAAGGGACAGCAGGCAGGAGCTGCCTCTCTCCCCAGGGACATACACACACTGTGAGCTCATCATTACCATTCTTATGTAGATCACACCGTGGATGTTCAATGACATTTTTAGACAGATAAAAAGCCCAGCCCTTAGGAATCAAAGCCTTCAAGGACAGGACAAAGCCTGTATACCACACTTTCCAAATTGGAACTATCCATGTCACTGAGAAGTGATTTATGCGTCAGAGCCCTGCAAAAAGTCAGTAAGACATTGAATTTTGTAATAATTTCCTCAGAAAAGACTACAAATTACCTGAAGAGTAAAGATAATCCTCAAAATGTCAGTGATTATTAGGAAGTCAGCTCCGACTAGTGCTGCAGGACATGATGAAAGACACAAGTAATGATTCTAAAAAGCCCATTTAGAGACTTATTGAACACCCCACCTCTTGCAAAGCAACAGCAATACAACTAAGAACATAAACACAACAGAAACTACAATTATGAAGTCAAAGTCTGGTGCTACTACTCGACAGAAGATATTCCCCAGTCCATTACCAACAGAAACCCCCTGGCTGTCAGTAATGTTCAGTCTTTCTCCAGTCTCAGTCCTCCACGACCTAAATATTCACTGATTAGTACTTCTGTGTATTTAACTCTTTGAGGGCCCAGTCCTTAAACGCTCCATATTTTTCCATCCAGGCTGGTCAGAAGAAACAGAAGAGCACTGGGCAGCTCCTTTGGAAGGGAAACTCAACACCAGGTAAGACCAGCACATAAGCACCACTAGCGTTCCATGTTTTGTATCTATTTTCATTCTGCTTCTCATAGCAGTATTTCCCATTTTAACAAACCAGACCAAACACCCAATTGCAGAAAAAAATGGTAAATCCTGGGCTAAAGGACAGAATTTTACACAGGTGCAAGATAGAGGTGGTGGGACTAATGGTGTGGTTTAATACTGCCCTTAACGTCCTCCTACTGAAAGAGTCCTCCTGCCCTGCTCCCTCAACCACAGGCATCACATTATCCTTACCTTAAAGGTTTTGACCCAACCCAGAATTGATTGAGTTGATCCCATGCATAGGGCAGTGGTATGAAAGCTGCTCTCAGGGTGGAAACCAATAAGACCACAGGGAGCAGAAAGAGGAATTTGGCGCTGGTGTATCTTCTACAGTGGTACAGTGGTACCACAAGCAGGTCCTACACTCTGCAGAGCCCTGGGAATGACATGGTTTACTGCAAGTCATTTGGCCAGCAAACAGAAACACTTCATCTCAGTTATTATTACCTAATGGCATGGAAAAAAAAATATCAAAACCTCTTATTCTGCAACAAAATACTTTTTCGCTGGTAATCAGAAGTATTGAAAGAAGTATTCAAAAACTGATACTATTTATTCCTCTTAAAAGCAAAGTCACCTTTACAAGGAAAATAACTCCAGTTTGATCTTTCCACCTTCTCAGACCATGGCATTTTTACCACACATTCACTAAATATAACCCAAGTTAAAGCAGTTTGCCTTTTATGACCAAAGAGGTCAAGACCTTGAGCTTTTTCAGTGAAGTGTGTTTTCCAGACATCTACAATTTTTGTGGCAAGGGTTTTTTATTGCCATATCACATTTATAGGGGAAATTAAACTTCAACTGATCCCATGCTTAAGTGAAAAGGCTCAGTTTTGGTTTCCTGTTGGAACTTGCATATGCAGAAACTTCCTTTTTTTATTTTTAGGGGGGGACGGAGCATGGAGCAAGGCAAAGAACAATAGCTCTATAAAAAACAAGATTGAATTTTAACAATTAAATTGAATTGTAAATTTATCCACTATGATGAAGTCTTCCCTTTTTTGAAGGAGTGGCTAGTGGGACCCAGTAAGTGGGAAAGAATTTTTAAACTTTGGATGCAGTTCTTCATGGCAGTCCATACACCCACACTCCCCACGTACAGGGAAGGGACAAGAAGGAGGATTACACAGCAAGCTAATGTCAGTCTCTGACACACAGCAAAACAAAGTTGTTCTTAATAAAATACTGCTAATTAATTTAATCCTATTTTGTAGGACTGAAACCAAGACTTTTCTTTCCCCACTTAGAAAGGAACAAAATTAATAAGAAAAAAAATACAGATGCCTTGTTTTCAGGTGACTCTCATGGAGCTCTTAGAGCACTACTGCTGAGAGCAGGTAGAGTAGAAAGCATCATTTTCATCACCAGAATCCTTTAGTACCAAGAATGCTGTGAGGGCATCACCACTGTCACTCTGTCCTATCCCCACTGGATTTTCATATGTTAGAGGGATTTCTTTTGGTGTTTATTTCCTTATAGCATCAGCTTGACTCTAACTCTAGAAGTAAGAAGAGGTTTCTTTTGTTGTTTGTGGTTGGGGCTTTTTGGCATGGAAAGGAAGGGTGAGTTTATGTTTGTTTTGTTTATTATCTTCTCCTAAATTCAGGACTTTCAAGTTTTTGCCTCTGTTATTATGATATGTATCCTAACTGTAAGAATCTTGAAAGCAAGGTATGTAACCACAAAAGTCTGTATAACTAACTCCCCCAGGCTCTTGCTCTTACTTGCTTTTTCTCATAACATGTTATCTCATTATTTGAACCTCTAGCTCAAAAGAAATCTTCTCAGATACTTGAGATTAATTTCTGAAGGACTAAATTTTCGACACATTTTCTATATTCAAAATTATAACATCAGATAACTTCAAGAAAAAGGGAAAATAGGCTACATCACACAGACATACAGGTCTTCAAAGGAGATAATCCTACCCAGCTGTAGAAAATTTCTTTTAAGCATTACTTGAAAATTTTGCTCCCTGAGAGGTACACTCAGCACCCCTCAGCAAAGAAGGGTAGAAGAATTGTTTGTTTCTTGGCCATGATCAGTCTTTTTTCTTGTTGTACCCGAGCTTGCTCCTAACTCCAGGTACTCCTGAAGAAAGATTATCTTACACCTTAGCTCGGACATAACTTCCAGGAATCTCCAGGCTCTGGGTCCTATATGGGAACACCAAAAGCACACAGGAATGCTCAGGACCATGGAAGAGCTCAGCAGAAGTTTTCAGATCTGCAACACCAAAATTGCAGCAAAGGTGGACCCTTAACTCCTGCTGGAGGTGCTCATCTCCTGTTTAGATCCCACCTTAATTGTACAGTAAACTGTATACATCAGACTGAGCTTAATCCAAAAAAGCCCTGCATACTTCATTTACTTTAAGAGCTGGATATCATTAAAAGTCCTGTAGCAACAGGAGCTGTAAGATACTCCCTCAAACACCATAGGGAATGCCTAAATAACAAATATTAAAAAAAACCAAAACAGTAAAAGCATGGAGGGAAGTCTGATCCAGGTCCCCATGTTGTCATGGTGACTTCCCAGTCATTTATGTACTCCAGACACACTTAGAAAAAAGCTATATTTTCACTTCTCCTCACCAAATAATGTAAGAAAGGGAAAAAAATCCTGCCAGCTTGTCCCAAGCCAACCAAATGGCAACCGAATCCTTTGATCAGGCAGTACCCCTGAAATATTTTAACCAATACTTTTCCTGCACTGTGAATCAGGTACTCAGACAACATGGAAACAAACATCAGCAGAAAATTAAAATTAATAATCCATCCAATCCCTTTATCATACAAGATTCTGACCACACTTGGACCAGACAGGTTTCTGCTTTCAGATTATTTAAAAAATAATTCCTTACAACATCACTTCATTCATCCCCCATTTGCAGACATTGTATGCAAGCAATTGATTTTCTTTGACCAAGTAGTATGCATTCCACATGCTGCTGTTATCATACAGAGCAATCAAAAAGCTTTAGCCAGCTCAAAAAAGCATAAATCCTCTCAACATTTACATGCAAATACTGCATAAATATGGATTTTAAAAAGCATAAAATCAATACAGCTTATTATGGAGCCGTATGGAAAGAGCAAATGTTTCACTACCAGCGCTAAATTGCTCACACTCAGCAAGCACTGCCCACCACTGCTAAACCCCCCCAGTTCTACGCCAGGAAAAGGCTAATGCATAACACAGTCGAGGAGCAGGCATCTAGTAAGACACCATTTTCTACATGATACCTGAAAAAGCATTACAGACTCCACAAGAAAGCGCTATTTGAACAGATCACAGCATGCACACTTACCGGCAGCTCGCCAGCCCAGCCTGGCCAGCCATCTGCCCTTGCCCACCACCTCCCAGCATTCAGGAAATCACTGCATTCGCTTCACAGACACACCATTCTGATGACTCCCACCCTCCCCTTAATCAATTAATGAAGCAAGACTGTTTTTTCCTTACTAAGCAATGTACGGACACTAGGCCACTTGAAGGTTGCCCGTTCCTTCCTGCTGCAGGGCCTCCCAAATAAAAATTGCCCAGCCAAAATCAGGCTTTTTCTTTTTTTTATATTCATTCAAAGCTGTAGGAATACACTCAGCCCTTGACAATGCCAGCCTGCATGATGAAAGAGCAAAAGTAGTTTTAAGGCTGCAGAATGCCTTCTCCGGGTTACCATGGAAATAAATGTGGGAAGGGGAGGGGGCTTCGCTGATGGCAATTGCTGCTACTCGGTAGAGATGTTCTAAAGCCAGACTGTGTGGGAGTGTTGTCCAGGAGAAGAAAATGTGTTTTACCATTACTACTATAATTTTATCTGCCCTTCCTTTCATTTGCATCAAATTTCACATAGTTGAAAAGCAGGAAACTTCCCTGAGATGCTGAGGGGATGCTGGTTGAAATAAGTGCGGTGTAAGATCCCTCCAATGAGGAGCTGAAGAAACTTTATTTACATACTGGAATTTACACAGATGGGAATTAATGCTTAATGGCAATTAAAACTTGATTGACAAAGATAAACCTGTTCCAGAGCTGAGGCTGTAGCAAGAAGGACTAGTTTCATGAAAGCTTGATAAAGAGCATCACCTTATCATTAAAACATAGGGTAGCCATTCTCTTGCAAAAAATTTTCACACATAGTATGAAACAGATCACTTCAAGGATCTTGTCCCTTGCGGAAATGGGAAAAGTTCATCAACAAAAGCAGGGTGGACACTGTGACACACTGCTCCACAGTGCTCCTCCATGAGATCCTGACTCACACCATCACCACCCTCCCCCTCCTTGGGTCTTGTCAGGGTCCCCATGGAAAGTCAACCAAAATAACCCATGGGAGGGGGAAGCCTGGCACCAAAATCCCAGTGAGTACAGCCAATGCAATTTCATCAAAATGATTATATTTTATACAGATTTAATTAATATTTTTAGGATATTATTAGTAGTATTTTTTTGATATGAAGAAAAAAATCTTTCATTGAAACAGAATGGCTAAACATCAGAACAGGCAAACCAGAGCAGTGGTGGAGTCATTGTCCCTGGAAGTGTTCAAAAAACGAGCAAACATTATGTTTGGTGACATGGTTTAGTGGCCATCATAGAATTCAGTCAAAGGTTAGACTTGATGATCTTGGAGGTCTTTTTCAACCTCAGAAAGAGGTAAGAGCTGCTCACTACAATGACATTAACACAGTGCTCTAACCAAAGAGCAATACTCACTGTCCAATATTTGCCACAAAACAAAGAAACTTCCACAGCCATCAGTTTATCACTGACTATTACCAATGTAATTTAATTTTGCACATCAAAAACTTCTCCAAGCACTGTCTCTGAGCACACAGAAGTTTTTTAACAGTAGTTAATTAATAGAGAGCTCCACCTTGGCACACTAGCCAGACCTCCTCCCTCCCCAGCCTCTCTGTAGAGGACAGCAAGAAGCCTGCTCCAGCACAAAGACCACTTTGATTTGCAAGCACAGCAACTAAAGGTGATCTGCTACAAAATCCACCATTTATTTACTTCTCGTTTCCAGTGGGCTTGTTTAGAAAGTTAAGTCAAAAAGAGAGGAGGTAAGCAAGTTGTGGGCCATATAAAAGGACAGAGGAAAGCTGGGGTGGAGACAACGTGAGAACAATTACAAGCCAGCTGGGCACAAGGCTGGGAAAAGCCTGTCAGGCTTTGGAGTTTCTTCTGAAAACCCCAATGCTGGCTGCTCCGCAGCTGCTCCAGCCAGCCCCCACACAGCTGCCTTCTCCCTGGAGCTCCCTCATCTCTCCAGTCCAGGTCAGAGAAAAGGAGACACACCAAGGTCCTAGTGCCCCAAGAGAAGTGGCTGATATCTTCTACCTAAGTGGGACCAGGGGAGAACTGGTGGGAGAAGTAACCTAGGCTAGGTCCCTTTCTGACTCCTCTCTCGCTTGCAGCAATTTCTGCCCCAACCTGAATTGAGAGAAGGAAAAAAAAAATGAAAACATGGTTTTTGCAACATGTCACAGCAGTAAGATGAACTAATACATTACATTTACGCATATAAAATCCCTAGAACACACACTGCCAGCCCAGGAGCAGAGAAGCCCCTCCTGGACCTGAGGGAAGGTCCATCTCCCTGTGAAGCAGAGAGCAAACAGTCCAGCCCATATATTTCCACCTGTGTTCCTCCTCAGCCAAGTACAACTTCAACATTTCTTTACAAGGCCACAAATCAAAAACCCTAACACAAATAAAACACAAATCTGATTTTATATCACAATAAAAATAAGTGTTGCTGATCACACCTGACCCAGATCACATAGTACAACTCTCCATGCTTTCCCAAGTTCCTACAGGTGGCCTTGCCATCATGTCTTTATAACTGCCAATGGCAAAATTTCACTCACAGCAAAATCTCCCTTCATACGCGAAGTCAAGGAAGAGCAGAATTAAATCTGCCAGTGCAAACACAGCAAAGCACTATAAAACACTAGGTGCTACACACAAGCAAAGGGGAAAGGCTGAAAGGGCTTAAAAATACAAACAGCCAGAAACCAGAGCAGCCCAAAACCACAGAGCAACTCTGCAGGGCTCACCTGGTATGGGCTTACATGTTTCTAGCCACATCCCCTCACACCATGCCAGCTTTCCACTGTGCCCCTTCCCAGCTCCAGCAGGCACCAACCAGTGCAGGATGGGGCTGGTCCAGAGCAACTCATGTCCACTGCCCAGATGGCAGCTGTCATCCTGATGCTTCTGCCCACTTGTCTCCTCTCTAGGAACCAGTCTGTCTAATAAATTTTAGGGAAAAACAGAAAGGAAAAGGAAAGAAAGTATTGTATAGCTCCTTATCCTTTCTATTGACCACTCTGAAATGAGCCTGAGGGCAAGAAGGAACAGAAACAATGCATAAACCTCACTCACTCAGGAAACCAGATTAAAAACCACACCATCAACTATCAGGGAAGATCAACAAGACCAGGGAGCAGCTCAGATTGATTAATCTTTTCTTTAAAAGGCACCTACCAGGGAGAGACAAAGGTATGCAGTGAAGCTGAGCAGAAGGCCAAGAAATTGCAGGGAGAGCATATATTGATTATTAAAAGTCAAGTATATATTGATTTCTGTATGTATCGTACATACCCAGGTATGTCTTGGAAAGGCCAGCCAGGAGATTTCTTTGAAGCTCCCTGAACAAACAAAAAAGCATCACTGTTTTAGGCTTTCTAACAGCTAAAGAGCAACAGACCGACCAGCCAACATTCTTGTGATTATGTGGCTAAAACAACTGTGCTCCAGGAGAGGCACATATACCTCATAAAAATCATACCTCGTCTCCTAGTAACAAGGCAAGGTATCAGATCTGCAAAGCTGAGGGGAAAAACAGACTTTAGCGTTTTATTGCAAAAACACAAATGGAACAAAACTGTCAAATGATTGGCTACTCATTATTACATGATCCTCCTGTAATCTTCTTGAAGTTTTTTATCAAAACACTGCATGTGCAAAGAAATGAAGAGCTGATCTCATGGATGGTGGCTGCTTTTAGATGACTGATAACCTCTTATTGGAAGAACAGATATAAAATTACAAAAAAAAAACCCCAAAAACAAAAAGAAGATATTGTTAAGGATAAACTATCATTTCAAATCATGTACCCAGAAAAACACGGAACAAGTTGATATCTATTATTTGTTTACCCTATTTTTTGTGTTTTGACAACTACATTCATCAGCCAGTGAAACAAAGGAAAAGTCAGCTTGTCTAGCTGCAACACTGATAACTGATGCAGACACTTGTGTTGCTGTATATTCATACTACCACTAGTTGCATGCACCAAAATTAAATTAAAAAACAATTAAAGAAGATGCAATGAATCACTCAAGCCACAGTGGAGCAAAAGAGCCTTTTTTTTTAAATGGAATAATATCTTTTAAATAAACAACAAAAATATGTACAATTACTAATCTGTCTGAGAGCTGCACAAGTGCATCATGTTATCTGGTTCCCAAATATCACCACTAGGAGTGAAATGGTACACCAGCCCACGGAAATGGGGGTTTATAGAGGTCCCAGTTACATCTGGGCACTCTCTGTGGTTTGCAATGTGTATTTTTATAATTTTCTCCTGTGCAGAGCTAACTGGTTAGGAAGTATCACTCAGGATACTTTTGTGAGCCATACAGGTTTGCCACATATTTCAACCTGGTCCAAGTAACCTGAAAGGAAACAGAAGTGATTTTTTAAAAGATGACTTTTCACAATTCTCCTGAAATTTTCAACATTTTAAACCCCATCTCTGCTAACACCCAACATTTCCTTCTCATATGGCAGCAGAAAAATTCCTCATATGCACCAATAGGGCATATAGGTGCTACCCTACAGACTCTGGCTGCTATAACTATCAATTTCAAAAAGCTATTTGAAACAGTGTTCATTAATTATTATTTCCCCCTGCATATGCAATCACTACAGGGGCATTGCAACTTTAAAGCTTGACCATTCCAATCCACTAGGAGTTACCTTAAAGGCATTAAGACAGCAAGGGGATTTTATCACTGTTCTGTTGCAAGAGAAGCTTTTGAAAACCAAATGATTTTTGAGAAAATGGAAGTAGCTCCACTGTCAATCACCTCTGCTGCCAAAATATATTCCTTTAAGAACTCAACATCTTTGCTCTTTTAGTCTTAAACAAACTAAACTGAAATTTTTGCCCTGGTCATACAAATTTCTGAAACTTATTTTAGAAACTTCCCCCATTAAGACCTGCAGTAAAAATAAAGGGAGAGGTTTAAATCGCTTGCATGATCTAAATGGTGCCAAAAAAAAGGTTAAACACCCAAATAACTTCACCTACTTAAACTGGGTAACTTTTCTACTCTAACACCAAAACCAAAAATACTCCTCAATAAAGCCAGATGAATGGGTCTTCAGAGACCTTTGATCCAGCCATTTCATACCACATGTTCAATAAGTGCATTAATAATTACTATTATCATCATCAACAACAGACAGGCAGTGCTGACCACTCCTTTAAGCACAAACACTTCTGAGTTTCATCCTTGGGCCGCGTGTCCCCAGAGTGTTCTGCTCTGGAATCACACCAGGAGAAAACCCAGAACCGAGCCAGCATGAAGTGGGGAACAGAGGGAGCTGGAAGTTCAAATCAATTAAATCTGTCAGAAACAAATATGAAAGGTGTGAAGTGCCTTTATCCACTTTCATTTTATTTTCACAGTCAGAAAATGCTTTGAAAGTAAATAGAACTTATTTATATGAGGTCACTGATGGGAGCTGTATATTCCAAAACATTTAAAAAAGAGGAACAAAACTCAAAAGCTGAAACCATAAACTATGACACACACATTTATTCACAGTTGACTTTGCCAGGTCCAGTTTGGTTTTTATCAGGACCAAACCTCATGGTCTCATTTCCTTCAGTTTCCAGTGAACTTCATTATTAAAACACGGGGTTTAAAATAGACCATGACTTCACCCAGAAAACAAAGGTAGTCTTTGTGCAAGGGGAACAACAGTTGTATGCTCTGAATGGTGCATAACACCACACAGCTTTAGCAAGAGCATGAGCCAGGCCAATTTTTTGGTTTTATATGTAATTTTTAATTTTTAATACACGTATATATGCATCCATACATTTATATATATATATATGTATATATACATATACACACATGTACACCTTGATAACCACTCCCTTTAATATCGTCAAACCTAAGGAGACATTGTTTGCTAATGTTACAGTAATTGTTTATGATTAATTTTATGTATCATCTCTTTAAGAAAAATATGAATATAAATCTATCCACAAATAACATCACTGACCAATTTTCTTCCCAAAATCCCTATCACTGCTCCCATAGCAGACAGTGCACAAGAGCAGCACACTGTGCTCAGGTCCATGACATTCTGAAGTCATCAGTGAGGAGAATGAATCTCTGCAATTAGCTGAATACATGCATATGTACAATGTAGGCAACTTGCCTTCTGCATTTCCAGGGATTTCACAGGTTTTTGGAAGCTCAGGGATGTGGAACACCAGGGCTTGCTCTTGGTGAGAGCACTTTGATAGCAGCTTGTTGGACCATTGGCTATTTATAACTTTATTATTCCTACAAAGGCACCCAACAATCCCAAAAGAAAGCAGAGCCCATCGAGATAGGCACTGTACAAATACTTACTAAAAACAGGCTTTGTTCACAGTTCAAACAAAGAATGCTTGAAAATGGAAGAAAAAGTGTTGCCAAGGTTTCACAGCAGGAACAGAACTGTAGCATGGACTCCTGGCCAGTGTCCTACCCAGCTCCTGGGACAGGGCTAGCTCCCTCCAGCACCAGTTAGCGAGCTGGTAGTATTGTTTCAAACAAAAAGAAGTAAATAGGAGCCTTTGTTCTCCCACCCCACAAAGTAAATAACTGAAGTACATGTATTCTTGGTGCACACAACTCCTCCACATGGGAGAGGCAGGGGAATTCTTGTGGGAATCCCCTACTAAAACACTGGCAGAACATCACTGGCACTACAGAAAGCAAATCTGTACATTAGTCACAGCCCAATGCAAACAGAATGTGCAATTCTGCAGGGAAAAAAAAAAGGGAATAAGCATAGAGAGACTGACACCATGCAGAGAAGTTAGTATCATCATAGCATTTCATGCAAGAAGCAGTAAAAAGAGGGGAGTGCTATCCCATATGGAATCAGTTGCACTGAGCAGTAAGCCTATTTGAAATAAATCAGATTTAAATCAGTTCTTCCAAGCAAAACCTCAAGTTTTTCAAAGAATGTATATCCTCTTCATGCCACATTGAAACAGGGTCATCCCACTGCTGCCATACAAAGTTTAACAGATCAAAGATTTTGTCTTCCACAAGTAGAAGAGCCTTGGATTGATTTTCACAAGACCACAAAAAATTGTTTTTAAAGACACTTGTTAGCACATGGAAAGAGTCAGGTGGGCTCATATAAGGACTTATATCAAAGTAACACTATCCTGAACAGAAACCATATTTCCATAATGATCTATAATGTATATATGAGATGTCCAAAACAAGGGCCAATTCTCATCCAAATTCCATAATACAGCGGCCTTAGACAAAAAAAGTGGAAGGATTCATTGAGTTGACATCTAGTTTTCATGACTAAAAGTGACAGAACCCTGCAATCATAGAATCATTAAGGCTGGAAAAGACCTGGAGATCATGAAGTCCACCTGCCAACCCAGCACCATCACACTCACCATTAAACCATGTCCTCAAGTGCCATAGCAATATCATTTTGACACTTCCAGGGATGGTGACTCCACCACTGCCCAGGGCAGCCTGCCCAATGCTTCACTTTCAGTGTAAGAACTTTTCCCTAACAGCCAATCTAAACCTTCCCTGGTGGGCAAGAGGTAATGTCCTGTTGTCCTGTCCCTTGTCCCCTGGGAGCAGATCATGATTCCCCTCTGGCTGCCCCCTCCTGTCAGGGAGTTGTGGAGAGAGACAAAGTCTCCCCTGACCCTCCTTTACTCCAGGCTGAGCTCCCCCAGCTCCCTCAGCCTCTCCTGGTGCTCCAGACCCTTCCCCAGCTCTGTTCTCTTTCCTGGACACACTCCAGACTCTCAAGGTCCTTCTTATCATGTGGGGCCCAAAACTGAACCCAGGATTTGAAGCACAGCCTCATCAGTGCTCAGCACAGGGGAAAAATAGGAGACTTCCCCTCTGGGCTTCTTTTGGGTTCAGTGCAGCATCCCCTGCTGGAGCAGACAGAATGCTACACTGCTTTCCTCTACTCAAACATACAACTGGACTACCAGCGGTCTTCTTTCTCTTAGTTTCCAAATTAATTCAGAAACACCAAAAATGGTGCTAAGACAAAATACTCTGTAGAAATTTGCTAGAAATTTTTTGTAACTTTGTAGAAAGTTACAAAGAGCCTGGGATTATATCAGCAATTTTCACATGGACTATTGCTCTACTTCTGGTTTATGAAAAAAAGCTTTAACACTCAAAGCTTTATTCTGCAGCTTTTGTAATTAGTTGTACATATGGATGCTTTCATGAAAAACAAAGCAAAAGTCTTTTTGTTTAATTTTGCCTTTCAATTTATCCTTTGCTGTCAAGAAAATGGTTACAATTCACTCAATTGTTCGTTTCTCTACCAGGCCTAAGAGGTACAAGTGCCCTTGTTTCCTTGCCAGGAAGCAGCAGCAGCACACTTGCTGGACATGGCAAACCCATGCATCTCACTCCACACCGAAGGAGGAGTTAAAGCTTTATAGATACAGATTTTAAAAAAGAAAAGAAAAAAGAAGACAATCCTACTAATTTCAGTATTGCATTGATCCAAAATCAGTGCCTGTACAAATATCTGCAAAATTCAAATCAACTCAAGCTTGTAGTTTTTAGAGCCCTTATCGTGGATTTTGGAATGTGTTCAATCATAATTAATCAGGCTTAATAATAATCTTAATATACAAAAGTTGTTTTTCAAAACTCCCCCAAAAATCCCAAAGCACTTCATAAAGTAACATTTCCATTCATATAAAACAATATATCAATTACAGACATTCCAACACCTCCCAGCTAAGATTTTGCAGATTTTCGCTGAAGGGACCCAGACAAAGAACTACAAATCAAGGGACTCAGTTTTGAATTTTGCCAGCTGCTATTTTCCCAGCTGCTATTTTGGGCACTGAGCATGGCAATTTGGAGAACACTACTCTGTGACCAGAGCCTGGTCTGAGATGCTCTGGACCCAGAACTAGCTCAGTACCTGCAGAAGGAGGATTTACTTTAGTCCTTTGATTTTTCAAATAGCCATGAAACTGCACCCTGGCTTGAGGAACAAGGTTACAATGCACTTGTCTTGCACTAACTTGCCTATTTTATGGCACCCAGGGCTTCTGGTTTGAATGTTGTTCTTTTAACCACAGCCTCTACACAGGTTTAAATGTTTGGCACAAGGCAGGCTAAAAAGCTCTTTGTTGTAGCTTGCTGCCAGGAGGTTTGGACTTGGGATGGTTATAGTTTGTTCCTCCGTTCTAGAGACATCCTTTAGAAAACATTTGGCAATACACTCTTGGCTCAAAAAACCCCACATTTTCTCAAGGAAACATCCTTCCAAGTTGATAAATGAATATGAAAAATTAGGATCTCTGTATGAAAAAGGTGGAGAACTACTGTACTGGTTATGAAACTTGGACCTGTTGCACTACAGGAAAAAAAGTAGGGCACAAGTGAAGATAGAAAAGGCAGAACACCACTTCCAAGAAATTCTCAGGTTTCTCACAGTGAGAAAATGTGTGCAAATGGAGTCAAACAAACCAGCCATGCCCTCAGTTAATGTCAACAGCACTAAAACAGAGCTGCACTGAGCCACTCTGTTACTGGTGTCCCACTCCACTCTTCTCCGACCTGCAAAACACGATTTTCCACACAAGTAATTTCACGTTCATATTAAGGCAAGTATTTTGTTGCCCTTGGAACACTACAGTCTTCTGCCTGCCTTTACGAGCTGTTCAGATCCTCTTTAATCCAAAAGAAAATAATTTTATGCATCTTTTGCCCTCTTCACTAGTACACCTTGAGAATACTCTGGATTTTTTTTTTTTTTTAGTGAAACAAGGTGATTTTAAGAAAGACCCTTTTACGGACACTTGTAGTAAACCTTGCACAGTGGACAGAGCCCCAGGATTGTTGGGACTGGTCCTGCAAACACACCACAACACAGCTCCTCCAGAGTCCCACAGGCACCCAGGAACTGCATCTGAGGCAGCAATAATCTGCTGTTACTTATTAAGTTGGGCTTCAACAGATGTTTAAACAGGACTGAGGTTTATCATCAATAAATCTGTCAAGCTCACTTAGCTTTGCCTCTAATTAGGGATGCATAAACCTCCCCTTGTTCAATTTCAAATCTCTTTTGAACACAGTTTAAAAGCTCAGTCTGTCTCAGTTACTGCGTTTTGGGTTTGGTCTAATTCTTTCACAGGGTTTTGAGACAAAACTGAAGGGAACAAAAGAGTTGATCATGAACATTTTAAGAAAAGTTGTGAACAAAGAGTGAAAGTAAAAAATAAAATATGAGAAGCGAATGGTATAAATAAAATAGAAATAAAATATGGGAAGAGATGGTAAGGGAAGAGGGAGGGCAGCAAAGATTATGACAAATGCATACCCTGGCCTGTAAACCATGGCCTGTAAAATCCCAGCTTGGAGGATTTGTAATTGCTGTCAATATTGAGGTAAAACCTGCAAAGGCACCAGTGCTCCACCACACAAATGATATTAAAACTACTCACCTTCTGATGAGTGTAACAGGGTGAGAAAACACCCTTCTGAGGGTCTTTACTCCCACCAGTAACCTCTCATTAAACAAGAGTACAGAATCATGGAAGGGCCCTCAGGGTTCATCTCACCCCACACCCTGCCATGGGCAGGGACACTTTCCACTATGCCAGGTAGCTCCAAGCCCTGTCCAGCCTGGACAGGTGTGTCATTTGTACACACCCCTCAAATTTTACAAGTACCAAATGAAAACATTTTGGAAACAAGATGTTCTGAAATTTGTTCTAAATCAACATAGGAATACAGAATTTTTCATGCAGGACCACTCTTGTTTTCATCCTTAAGCATCAAGTGTCATCTGGTGGATTGACTCAGAACTGCACCAAAGAACCTCACACAAAAATTTTTGCTAGGGAGGAAAAAATAAATGAACTAAACCGAGACAATATTCACCTATGGCCTCAGAGATGCAAAAAATAGAAGTCCAAACCTCTGCCAGGTGCAGGTATTTAGAAGAAGATCAGCCATAAGATTCTTATTACACATCCAGGGATTTGGAGGACTTACCTCTCTGAAATTTGGGAACCACAAATTTTTTATGACTTACTGTCTAAAAAGCTGCCTGCCTCCAACAAAGACATTGAAAAATCTCAGTCAAATATTTATTTAGTTTTTTAATCTAATCTGAGATCCACAAGTAACTACCTGAATCTAGAACTGGAGCTTTAAAGGAAATCTGTCAACTTGGGTAAAATGTCAAGGTGTTTTCCCTCATGAAGAAAAAAAAAAATCAAAGGAGGAATAAAAAATCAGATGCCTTAATCAAGGCAAACAGGGATGCTGCAAACCTTTAAATAAAAAAGCAAATGTTTAACTAGAAATCAAGCTTCCTATTTCTTTCTGTGTCTTTGAAACATACATCCTGTGCTTCTCTCTCAACCAACATTAATCAGCTCTCATATCATGATTTAAAAAAACAGACATCTCCTTTTTTATCACTAAAGAGAAGTAAGAGACTGAGCCAAGAAGAAAAAGATAGATTACAAGAAACTCCTACTAATGAAGCTCCTGGAGACAAATAACATTTTTTTAAAAACCCAAACAAAAACCAACAAAACAAATAAACAAAAGGGAGCCATTGCCAGGATCAACACAAAATTATTTTCTATCAGTTTTAATGCTTCGATTTAAAAAGTAATCCCCTCTCCAATAAACATATTACTTTAAAGACATTGATTTTGAAACATAATTAGCAATCTTGATAGGCAAACAATGAGGCACACACCTCCAGGAAACACTCCAGTTTATAGGAAGAAGATTAGCGCTGATCAACTTAGGAAGCAGAAAAAACAGCAACATCTTCCTGACCTTTCAAACAATTTCATTGCTTATTGTGGAAGATCATGGTCATGGCTACTGATGGCACTAAAGCAAGTTTTAATTGTTTGAAATCACAGCAAAAGCCAATTGCCAGAGAAGGCAGCCCAGCCTCCACAGCATGGCTTTATTTGTCAAGGTCCTACAATGATTTGGGTTCAATGGCATTTTAAAGACTATCTCATTTCAACAAGATGTTCCTGACATGGGCAGGGACATCTTCCACTATCCCAGAGTGCTCCAAGCCCTGTCCAACCTGGCCTTGGACACTTCCAGGGATCCAGGGGCAGCCTCAGCTTCTCTGAGCAACCAGTGCCAGGGCTCACCATTCTCACAGCCAAGACTTTCTTCCTAAAATCTAATCTAACCCTGCCCTCTGCAGTGGGAAGCCATTCCCCCTGGTCCTGTCACTCCAGGCCCTTTTCCAAAGTCCCACTCTAAATCTCTTAGAGACTCTTTAGGCCCTGCAAGGGGCTCTAAGGTTTCCCAAGAGCCTTCTTTTCTGCAGGTTCAACACCCCCAGCTCTCTCAGCCTAGCTCCAGCCCCAGCTGGTACAGTCATAGGACTGCAGGCTTTCAATCCCTCTTCTTTATTTCCCCTGCTCTATTAATGTGCATAGGGGAATTTAAGCTGGGTCCTAGTGAAGGCAATCCACTGGCTGGAGTGGTTGGAATTGATTTGCACTGTCCTTCAGGTGCTCTCCTGCTGACCTGTGATCCATCTCCAGGCTCTGGGCATCTCTTGCTGTCACTGCCATCAAACCAGAAGGAGTGAGATGGATTGAGGTTCTCCTACTTTAGTTTTTGGGTCGAGTGGCTGAGTTCTGTGTTAGACTGGGTTGTTCTGTGTTATGCAGTCAGACTCCATCAATTTGATCGTTATCCAAAGCCAATTTGATGAGCAAAGAACACCTTACAAACACAGAATTAATATGCTCACTGACACTTCTTTCCTGTGTGGGACCAAAAAAGAAGAGTGGCCAAGGCTCAATTTGAGCTTTGAGTCATGGCCCCACCAAGCTGGCTGTCAAACTCCACTGTGCAGGTTTTCCAGGGTCTGACAAGGGATGTGTCACCATCTCCATTTTAGTGTTAGCCAGAGCTCCTCTGAAGCTACCTCCCACCTCACTTCATACTACTGCATCTTGGTTTGTAGCCAAGCACAGCCTGGGAGCATATGACCTCTTCTCTCTCAAGAGGACAGGCATTCAGTAAGTGCATCAAGCACACAGCAGCAGCTGACAGGCATGTGGTCTTTCAGGGCCTACCATGAGCTGATCTAAAAGCCCTTCCCACTCACACCCAGGGCAGATGGTGATCCTCAGCACCACCTTCCTTCCACAGATCCAGTTCCATGGGCTGCAGTAACTACTGATGCAGACATAGCAAATACAAGCTATTTTTCCTTTCTTTGATATTTTAACCTCAAAGTAAACATCTTACCTAAGCAAAATCTACCACTAAATACCAAAAACTAAGACTACATCCTAAGTGGAACAATGTCAGCTATAACTGCTTCCCGCTCCTGAATCAGAAACAGAAGCTCCAAGAATTGTTTATACTCCTCCCTTACAAGCCAAATCCAGCTTCCCCCAAACCTGACACAAGAGAGAAAGCAACCACCAAGTCCATTCTATCCAGGAGAAAGTGAGAGCAGACTTCTCAGCAGGAATTTCTAACAGGCAGCACTCACTGAGAAAAGGTTTGTAAGAGACTGTTGGTCTCTGCATCCCAAGTCACAGTTGCCACTAATAAATGCCAATGCTACAGATGGAGAGCAGATCCACCCAGCTGCAAGGGAGACCGTGTGTCTGTGCACTCTGATCAAACTGAAACCTTAAACATTATCCAAATCACCACCAGTTCTTCATGCCAAGAGCTGTCTTGCTAGCAACACACTAGCCTAGATATCCAGCCCAAGCTTTTGGGTAGCCTTAAATCTGATTTACGTCCAACAGGGTTTTCCAGACAGCTCAAATAACGTAATCCTCTTTTTTACAGACTCCAAATAAAGTCCTCAACTGACCAAGATGAAGTATGGAAGAGACAAAAAGCTTCAGGAGGTCAGAGGAAACAAAGTCAATCCTCTTCTTGACTTTCTCAACTGCTGTCAGAGGTCCAACTGAGCTGACAAAGACCAAAAAGCATTACCTCAAAGCTCAATTCAGAAGTAGCTGATTCAGTCAAAGTGTAAGCACTATATACTAACACCTAAATGGTAAGTTATTTCAATTATACAGTCTTAGTCAGTACATGAAACAGGACATGTTTCTGATTCTCTGGGTTAGAAACCTTCAAGCAACCAAGTGTAAAACATGGTCTGCCTAACTGCAGAGAAAGCTAGAACACTAGAGCAGCACTTTACCTCTCAGTAACCTCCTAGTTCCATGCCCATGTTCTGGGTGAAATCTAAAAATACTCGAGGTACCTAAAGAGGTTAATACAATTATTATTTTTATTTAAAAAAAAAGAATCAGTTTACTGCAATATACCATGCATTTATCCCTGGTGCTCCAATGTAAATATGATCTTGCTATTAGTCCTAGTAGAATAAAAAACTCTGCATATATAATAAGAGGAGCCCTCCTCCACAAACTGCAGGGCAGCAACAGTGCCAAAATTAAGTTGTGTTACAGCTCAAGGCATCAGAATGTCTTACCACAGTGCCAAGTAAAGCCACTTCAGTGAGGAGTCCTCATGCCCAATTAGGGATTGCAAACCCTGTGTTTATGAGCATGGAAAGAAGCTGAGAGATTTACAAGAATTAGCAGGGCCGTATCTTGAGTTTCCTCCAAGACCAGTGACCATTTTTTCCAGTGAAGGAGATGTGTGGTCTTCTGAGGACTCCATCAAAAGCCACTTTATCCAGTACAAAAAGATGTGACTCCACCACGACATCAGCTTCTAGCTAAAGGAATCTTTTCCTAACAAACATCTTACAGATTCCTTAGACACTCATCTTTCTAGTTTTGCCTTTGGTGTTGGTGCCAAGACTGCTGGCTGCCACTACAGGAGCAACTCAAGTTTGTAATGGAGGAGGGAGGCAGGGGAGCATTCCTGACAATATTAGCAATTAGGAGTTTCCTGTAACACCAGCAGAGCACTGATTGATAAACAGCTCAGAAATGCAGAAAATTATTTTCTTCTCTCAGACCTGATCAGCCATTACAAGAAGCCAAGACAACCTCTGTTACCACTGTGACTGCAGGACAACCAGAACTCTGCAGACCCAACAGTTCAGACTACTCGCCAATGAATACGACCATTACAAAGCTCTTTTCTTTGGCAGAACCCAAATTCCCCCACTTTTCAGCATCACATTTTTCCCTTGCCCTTATGTCACCACCTGAGCCACTGATCACTAAACATCTTATATTTACCTCAAGAATTAGATACCTTTCTTTGACAGCTGCAATTTTTCCTAATCTCCCAGACTGAAAGAAATCTTGTCTTTCCAGATGGACCCATGTGCTTCACAAGCTGAATCACAAAATGAACTCCTTCAATCAATTTCCACTGTAACAAACACATCTCCTCCAACAGAGGAAAATGAAGAGGGGAAAAAGCAAAATTTTGTTCCTACTTTTATTTTCCCATTGGAACAAAGTGGTGTAACAGGCAATGTAAACATTTTTTTCCTGTCATTTCCTGCTCTTATAGACCAAAGTCTTTCACACCACATAAACAATAAAACTCCTATCAAGCCTGTAAATAGAGAGTGGAAAAGATAATAGAAACACTATTTAGAATAGCCTGGGCTTTTTCCTAATGATATTGACATGTTTAAGACAATCCTCAATTGTTAAGCACTCCAGATCTTAAACTAAGATTACTTTACAATCTGTTACCTCAAACACTTTTAAAGATAATCTAAAGAGATTACCCAACATTTGAATATGGAGAACACTCTTAACATGACTTGTAGGAACTCTACATTTGGTTCAGATCTCTGAGCATACTTGGGACCGAAATCTGGGGAAAATAAATATCCATTTTCTGACAAAGCTGAATCTGCAAGGGAATATATTGAACGCCTATCAACTCAGAAGAATATTTTTTCCCTAACAAGACACACATTTTTCCTCTGCTGTACCAAGTCTGCTTAGCATTGCAGGCTGACTACAGCACTAAAACCTCAAGTGTCAGTGCTTCTTTCTGAAGTGTCATCCCAAAAAGAACCCTTGTCCTGGTTTCCAGCCAGGACAGGGTTAATTTTTACCATGGAGCCCAGAGGTTATCCAGTACCACTTCACATCATTTTCCAGGCTGGGGGAAGGGGTCCCTTCCAGTGGCACAGCATGGTGTGGTCAGGTATTGTCAAGGGTCCTGCATGGGGATGAGCACATGAATAATTGGCCTCTTTCCTGTTCATTCTGTATTACTATTGTTGCCTTACTGTTAATTTTCTTACCTCATTGCTGTTTTCAGTAAATTGATCTTCTCTCAACTCATGATCTTTACCTGCTGTGCCTCCAGTTCTCCTATCCAGCTGCCACAAGGGAGAGAGCAAGTGGAGCATGGCTTGGAGAGTCTTGGTGGGAACATGTAATTGAGGAATACCCAAACCATGGCACCATGAAACTAAGCATGATGACAAAGAGCAGAAAACATGTCATTGTTTATAATAATCCTGGCTACATGATATAAAACTATGGTGTGCCCACATTTACAAACACTGCAAGCCAACTTTCAATAGTGGGTTAGCCTACCTGAACTCAGAAAATAATGCTTCTGGTGGAAAATCCATCCAAGAATCCAATAATATATAGTGGAAACTAAAACTGAGCTCATCTCAAACAACTGCCAAGGATCTGCTGTTTGCCTTCACTGGGATGAAGCTATGCCAGCATGTATACAACACATGATGTTATTTTTTAAGGTCTTAGAAACCAAACACACTCAAAAACCCCCAAAAAAACAAACCAAAAAAAAAAAAAAAAAAAAAAAACCCAAAAAAAAAAAAAAAAAAAAAAAACCCAAAAAAAAAAAAAAAAAAAAAAAACCCCAAACAAAAAAATCAAACAAAACCAACCACAACATCCCTCCTCCCACAAAAAAACCCCACAAATTCCCCAACAAAAACAAGAAAAACACCCCCAAAACAGTACTTGTAACAAAGATTTCTGTATCTTCCCAGCCAGAAGACCCTTAGCCATGCTGGCCAGACTCCAGCTGAGTTTACATGGACAGCCCCAAAAGGCAGGAGCTGACTACCTGCAAGTTGTTTTAGCAGAAGAGAGCTTAAAGAGTGCTTCAAATTTGGAGACTAGCACAGGGAAACAAATCAAATCTAGACACAAATCGCTTTTTTTGCATGGTCAGTATGACAGAAGCTGAGGGAAGGAAGAAACTGGAGGTGTTTGCATTAACTTTCTGGAATAGTTAGTGTGCTGGGAATGTATTCAGAAGTAGGTCTGCATGATGGAGTGTGGATCTGTCAGCTCAGATCTAACATTTAGGAGACAACTGTCAGCACTGAAAAAAAACCTAGAAAGAAGAAAGTCATACTCCTGATTTCTCTCAAAAAGCAATTAGTTAAAAAAAATCCCAACCCTACAAGACAAAAGCCAAGCGAAAATACACATTAGATTTAATATCAGTAATCAACAAAACCAGAAAATCCATTTAATTCCATTTTAGCCCTAGTATTTGGACTACACAGAGAACAGATATAATGGGTGGGATTGACAGAGAGCAGCAACACTGACCTATCTAGGTCTACTCTGAGTAAGAGACCAGAGATGTCAATATCTTTAACAAGTATGCTACATA
This sequence comes from Peucedramus taeniatus, assembly GCA_013400575.1. NCBI lineage: Eukaryota > Metazoa > Chordata > Aves > Passeriformes > Fringillidae > Peucedramus > Peucedramus taeniatus. The sequence goes on along the minus strand of WBNO01005526.1, from coordinate 108,273 downwards.
TTTCAGCCAAACAACAACCAAACACTGTCACTATCTAGCCTCTACAAATATTTCTATGCTATCTATAAACTGCTGTAGAAATCCACAGTTGAGCTACACTTCAAATCCTGCATAAATCAGCCTCTATCATGACTGTCATTAAATGAACCTAAAAATAACAATGTAGAAAAAATACAGACTTCCAGTTTTTGTGGGTTTTTCTGTTTAAACAAACTAGTTCAAATCCTGCAACTGTGACATCCAGCTCTTAAAAATGCATTTAATGTATTCCAAAGGGAAGAGGGAAAAAAATTGGACATTAGAGTTTAATCAATACTCAAAAGTGGAAATGAAGACTCTATGGCAGATCTTGAATAGGCCAGCTGGGTGCAGAGCATGGGGACAAATTCAGACTCAACTGAAGAGTCAGCTAAAGATGCAGCAACACATTTTCATCACTGAAAACCAAACCCACTACAAGTTAGAGCCAAAACAAGGAAGTGTAACAATCTACATCCAGTTTCTGCATATTCATAGAATTAGAGAATCACATATGGTTTGCATTGGAAGGGACTTTAAAGACCACCACATTCCAACCCCCCTGCCATGGGCAGGGACATTTTCCACTAGACCAGGTTGCTAACATAGAAAAGACAAACCTATTTGATAAATGCAATCCTTATGAAGAAAAATCTTGTTAATTACATTTCTTTTATTCTGGACATTAATTAAACATTCATTCAGTAGATACATCTACACAATTCTATTACCCAGCTGTAACATGACCTAAAAATACATATAATTAAGAAGCATCATTTTAAGCAGAACTCTGATTATAAATCCATCAGTAAGTTGAACGCTACCAGTTCAGGCTCCCTTTTGGATAAGCATTTTTCCAACAGATTCCCCTTGTCTGGGAAACTCTGGGCATGCAATCTGGCTGATCAGCTCTAGTCCTGTACTGGTTACCCACTGACATTAGAAGACATCTAAGAAGCAATACCCAGGCAAAGGCTCTGCCTACTCTGTTCAGACAAGGCTTTAAGCCTGTGTTAACCCCTAGAAGTGTGACCTCCCTCCAATATATCTATCTGGCAGCAGAATCATCAAGGGGAAAATGATAAAAATTCTTTGGGTCGTGTCTTTTAACACCAAAGTTGCTGAAAAGCCTACTGTGCTTCTAAGTGAAATAAATGACAGTAATCTTCACCAGACTGAAAAATAAGGATTTGGATTTGAAGGTCTGCCACAATCCTTCTCAGCAAGGGCATACCATTGCAATCACCAGCATCATCTTAAAAAATCCTTAAACCACCGTCTGATTTTCAAGTCTTAAAAAAAACAAAACCAAAATGGAAGTTACAGAATCACATTCTAACTATTCCCCCTCTTATAATTGTGCTCCCTTTGAAAACTCTAACATTTTAAAAAGAAAAAACAATTTTATTTCACAAAAATGTATTTTTAGACCTTTACTGCAAATGATGATTCTGCAGTATTTTTAGAAACTAAGGCACATTGAAACATCTTTAATGCATTGCAAAAGATAGAAGTTGAACGCTATTTACTAATCAAATGGATATTAGATTAAGTCTCATCTTATTTTCCCCACTAACTGGTGAAATAAAAAAAATCAGCTTTTAGTGCCAAGCACCTCCTCAGTAGGTGCCTGAAGGGATTCCCTGTGGGATGCATGGTACTAAGGAATGATAACAATGATGGATTTTGTTATTTATCATATCACCACACCCAGAATTCTTCAAGCTACAGCAAGGGATTACATGCTCAAAAGTCTCATTTGATATGTAAGATCACTTCTTTCATCACAAGATAGAAGAATCTAAATTCAATAAGAAGTGGGAATTAAATGAAATAAAATTAAAAACCAGGGAAACAGCAGTACAGAGTTATCATAACTCCACAAACACAATCTATCTAAACCTCAATAAGTTTTGGATATAAAACTAGAAGTTTTAGAGGGCCGAAAGTAATGCACAAAAATGTGCATTTTTGCAGTCTGGTCTCCAGAAGGATCTGAAGATCAAGGCTAAGTTCAGCTCAAACTGCAGTAACTCAGGGTTTATTAACTTTCATTAGTCAGCCAAGCAGATGTCACAGCAGAAACATATTGGGAAAAGATGTCATCAGGAATATGCTGGAGCTTTCACAGAGCTGTGTCACTCAGAACTGAATATGTCAGAGGGAAGAGACCATAAACAGTTGGAAATGAGGAAAAAAAAAGAAAAAAAAGGTGGTAGGCTATGCTGAGCCACATCAGTAGTACTTGAGGATTCCTCAGGCACTGTGAAGTGGGACAAACAGATGACCAGGACTCAACACTAGTTTGATGTTCATCCAATAAAGCTGATGGAACAGATCAGGAAACAGGAGACAGGACAATCTAATGTGTTTGGCAGGTTTGGAATATAGTCTTAGCAGCTTTGTGGTTGGGAGACCACAAAGCAATGTAGGTGCAAAAGCAGATGTAGGGGAATCAAACAGCCAAATTTAACACCTGTGTTCATACAATTTAAGATTTTTAAGAGCATTTCACCAAGCCTCTCCCAGATTACAGGCACCGCCGATGACTCCTGGGTTTCTGACCCTCCATGGTAGAAAGAGGAAGCCACCACCCTATAAAGGTTTTGCTGTCATCAAAAATCATTCAGCAAGATCCTGATCAATTCTCCATGGTGAAACCTAATCCAACAAAGAGAGAGTAGAGAAAAGGGAGCAATAAAACAATGCACACTGTGCAGTTGGAGGCAACTCACCTGCGGGTTACTTACAGCTTTGAATGAATCAGCTCAAACCCAAAATTCAACACTTTGCACAGAGGAGTGGGGTGGAACATCCACCCTCATGATATATTGTCATGATACAACATTTTAACACTTCAAACATACAAGTAAAACAGTGGCACAACTGTGTATAGAGTTTCTGAACAACTAGAAATTCTGTTACCAGCCATAATAAAATTTCAATTTCTGTGGAGGCCATGAATTCTGTGAGTCAATGAACCGTCCAGCTTTAAGACACAATGGAATTTTTAAACAATTGAGAGTAGAGGGAGAAAAGAAATAATAAAACCACCTCTTGCTGCCAGTTATTCCATAACCATTTGCTACAAAGGTTTTCAGTCTGTGGCCAGAACCCCGAAGTAGATGGACAAGTAACACAGCAGCTCTCCTATCCTCAAAATTTGCTTTGGCAGTTTCTTTGTCCTAAGAGGATTAACAGCTTTAAAAATAACTTTTGGGACTTGCATGGTCTGGAAAATACCAACAAAACACCAGACTATCCTTTCAAGTGAATAAGAAAAGCATCTGTTCTGCATTCCAAGTGAAGCAACTTTTTTGACTGCACAGCCATCAAGATCAAGCAGCCATAACTCCAACCAAAGACCCAGTTCCAACAACTCCACACAGTATGGATGAGACAGGATTTTCTTAAATTACTATTTTTATTTCACTGTTTTGAGGAAATCTTACTCTCCCCTAGCTGGGAACACTTGCACTTCCAACAGTAAATTAGAAATGGCAAAGCAAGGCACGTGTTTGCATAAGATGAAAAAAATGTTAAGAAATGCATTTCTCAACTGTGCAACAATTAGAAGGGGACTTCTCCCCCCAGTGTTGATATTTGGCCCTGCATTTCTACAGCCAAGAAACAGGCTGCAAGAATTTCAATAGCAATTAGTAAAACAGATCAAGGAGAGCTCAGCAGGCAGCACTCTTTGTTCCTCCATGGGAAACTTCACTCTGTATGGATGACTCCCACAGCCAGTGAGAGTGATTCACAGAGGTGGCACACCTGGCTCCAACAGTAAATTGAAATGGCTGAAGTTTTCCTCCAGACAAAATTCATCTGCCCCCAGTCAGGGGCTTTGCAGATATTCAATAAACAAGGAAAAAATGGGGAAAAAATTAAATAGAAAAACCATATATGTTACTTCAATACAAACCCCTAAGAGTTCCAAGATGTACACTACTACAGCCTAGGGGCTGGACCTTAATCACTGTAAGTTTTTGTAGGTTCAGTCACAGCTCCAGTACAACCATGTCAACCAACAGCACAATTTTACCTATGGAGGCACAATCCCCTTTTCCATCCAATTTAAGAGGGAATACAATGCCCAGCTTGCACTGGGTTATGTGTTCAGCTGTCCCATGCAGGTGCACACACCCCTGCTCTCCTGGCAGCTCACCAGCAGCAGCATGGAGCTGCAGTGTTTGACCTAAGGGCCACACCACTACCAAATCCCTGGGGCTCCAAACACATCTCAAAAGGTGTGGCCAAGGTGGGCTTGTAGGAGGAAGCTCCATCCTCCACCAAGAGCCTCCATGAGGAACCTTGCATATTTCTCCCCAAGGGAGGTGTGAGAACTGAGTACACTCTCATCCCCTGTCTTTCCCAGAAACACTGCAGCCAGCACAGGACATGATGCTGGATTGAAACAGCAAAATCTAGGAAAAAAAAGAAACCCATGGGAAGCTGAGATCTGGTGGTATTTTCATTCACTGGTCTGCAGAGAGATCACTCCTTCCTTTACCACATTTATTCAGCTCTCTGTTGGTGTTACCCTAGAGAACTTTTCCTTTAATTCTGCAATGCTCACAGGTTAATCTCCCACAGCATTTTGTACAGGTTTCCTTTTTTACAAAATTCAGATTACTTACTAATTTTGACTTTAAAATCCTCTTTCTTCAAAATCTCTTCCTATATTCCTATCAGGTTTTTTGCACTGTACTCACTTTTTCCTTCTTTTCTATCTCAGTCTTCTATTCTACTACTGCATTCCCTTCAGTTTTTACAAACAGTTTTATTCAGCTTTTTAAAGCTGTGGACGAAATTCAAATCACAAGCCCCCACCAGACACACAGGGCCAGTGGCAGAAAACACAGAATCTCTGTAGATGTCGTTCTGGAAGTGACAACCAAATTACACTTAGCAGGTGATTCATATCAAACATGGCAAACCCTTATTTGGAGGCTTCTTTGGTCTTCCTTTCACAGTTCCTTACCCCAATGTTTGGTACATTAACTTTCACCCTGTTCCAACCTCAAGGCTCAAAATGATTACTGAAGTAGCAAGAATCTCATGAATGTAAATATTTGCTCAGGGTAAAATTACCAACAGAGAATTTCTGCTCAGAGCCTACAAGCCCAAAAAGAAAGAATAAAAAGAGGCCAAGAGTTTAAGAAAACTAAAGCCCAGTGTTAAATTCCTTCATTATAGTCAGACACCTGCCTGTTTTTCAGAAGTATAAAATAAAGAGGAGAAACCTTCGACATCCAAGTGATATTTAGATGTCACCTCATCTTTCAAAAAATACTAAGACTACTGGGTTCTTCAGACTTTTAGAAATTAGCTTTTTTAATATGGAGAGTGGTATCCTCCAAAAATGTCCATCCAGATTGCCATGATGCCATGTACAGATGTGTATGCTGCCTGCACACCCTGTATCCAAATGCTCCATCCCGTGGATAGAGGTTGGGCTTCCAATAACAGGCTGACATCTAACCAATGTCACCTTTGGACTCTGTATTAGTGTTTTAGCCATTCACATTAATTAACCAGCTCAATGAGTACCAGAACCTACCTGTAAAGGTACTACACTTTCAGCAGTGGTTCTGTATACTTCAGTGGAGATTATTCAAAATACTCCGAGAGAGAAAAATGGCAAAGTGCATGTGTAATTGATTTATTCAACAGTCTAGCATAAAAATGCTCTCTCCTTGAATATTCATTAAACAAAAGAATTTCTGTGAAGCAGCATCAAGTTAGATGAATAAAGAAGAAATAAAGAATTAGAGCAATCTTTTGAAAGGGGACATTTCAGGATTTTAAAATGCAATTACAGTAAAGTAATTGCTCATGGCCATGCTGAAATGCATGAGGACCTAAAACGTTTCAAAGCTCCTCACCTCTCACAGCAATGGCCAGTGGTCTGCTCTGTCCCTGCTAGTACCTTGAAGGTCATCCCAAAAGATGCATTTTTACTATGACCAGGGGAAAAAAAAATCAACAGATTTGAAGACCATTAATTCTACATGACTTTATTCACTGCTCAATGTCTGCTTCTGACCCAGCCTCAAGAGTGCCCTCTGAACAGCTATCAACACTTCCAGCACACTTAAATGTACTCCAGAGGCCTATGAAATTTTAAAATTTAGACATGGTTATTCTTGCCTCTAGTAACTCTGAGCTCTCTAGAAAGTCACCAGCATTTAAGACACCAAAGCTGGTAACACTTGACATATTTCCTCAAGACACAAAACATCCTTCTCAGGCTATTGGTGCCCAGCATGAGCACAGAGAGGGACCAACAATGCCTCTTGGGGATACCCTGTGACAGTAAAGCCAGATTTACTAGCCCCACCATTAACATACATTACATCATTCAAGCAGTACCAAGCTCCTCAACAAAGGAGAAAAATCCCATTTTAGCACTCCTGCAACGTTTTTATGCTGATGGTCATCTGTGGAAGAGCTGTTGGTTTTTACAGTCCATAACAACAAAAATAATTTTACTAAGAGGGAGAAAAGAAAGACTGAGGGACAAAAGTATTGTGCCCATATCTGAAAGGTTGTTCAAACGGCCTGGCTTCAAGGTAGGAATTTCATCCCTCTGTGAATGGAGGGACTAGAGATGAGGAGTTGATGAACTCACTTTGTTGAGCCCCTCAAGGATCCTGCAGGGAGTCCTATATGCCATGATTGAGATTATGCTATGTCAAAAACCTCTTCTCAGCCTTCCACCTCAATTCCTCACCTAGCCCTCTCACAGCAGTTAAATCATTGGTTTTCTGTCACACACAGGGGTCTTAACCCCAGACAAATAGGAAGAAAAGTGCAGCCCAGAAAACCAGGAAGCAGGTAATACCAATAAACTCTTTCACAGAATGACAAAAAAAGCAACACAAGTCAGTAAAACCAGAAGAAAAGGCAGGGAGAACAGCATTTTGTGAGGTAGTGGTCAGGGACCACAGAGGCAATGTGCTTTAAATAACGCCACTTAAACTCAACAAGTTAACCCTGAGAAGCCAGACCACAACTGCAGACCTGGGTATTTCTCACAGGAGGACGTGGTGACCACTGCCAGAAAAAGTAACAGCCACAGCACCACGGGAGTGGAGATGAGCATGAGGCTGTCACTGCAAGCAGCATCAGCAGCAGGGACACCATGTACCAGCACATCTTCTCTGCACAGGCTGGCACAGCACTCGCTGGGTATCCAGGTAAAGCAAACACTTGGTATTGTAGTATCAGGAGCTCCTAACTACAGGCAGCACAGATAGAACAAACAGCCACAAACTGTGAAATAAAACCCAAAGACCCATAAAATTTTAAGATGTTGCAAAGTGTAAAATGTAAATCAAGTTATAATAACCCTTGCTTTTAGGAGCTGGCTGTGAATGGGAGGGGGGAGAGCAGAGGGAGGGGAAAAAAGTTCTCCTGGAAGCACTTTCCAGTGTACCTCACTATTGTTCCACCAACAAAGGCGTCTCAAATTTCACCACTCATAACCTCCAAACCAGGCAGAGTTCCGTGCTGTGACTTGACTGCCTCCCAAACGCTCCAGAGAGTGCAACACTGCGCTGCAGACATCTATTTTCAATTTCACATGGACTTTCACCATGGAGGTCTGGGCTCCTGTGCCTGGGGGTGCCAGGCTCTGCTCTCAACGGGGTGTTCACAGGGGTTGGCAGAGGACAGAAATAACGAGAGCCCTGAGAGCTGGTGATGGGCATGCAGCACAGCTCAAGAGCTGTCCCATCATGGAAAGGACTTCTGGAAACGATACTCCCTCCTACTTTCCCCCTCCGCTCTCTCACTCAAGTCCAAGTCCATCTTAGTTAAGGTTATGTCATATACTCTGTTCCCACATCTGAGAAATACATGAAGTCACATTATTTTTTACTTAAAAGGAACTTTCAGCTAGTCCAGAGAATTTGGAACAAGAGACATATTTTCAAAAGAGTATCAATATTCATCATTGTGTAGGAATCACAAGTCATTGTCAGTCTCTCAAGTGAAACATCCAATTTCACATTAAAATCTGATAATGCCAATACAAATGGATACCACAGTAGTTATTACTGATTTTAATCTGCCACTGTTCACTCAACTCAAACAAGTTAACATCTACACAATCAATGGCTCAAATGTCTAACACAATATCTGTATCCAGGGAGCTAGAAACATTCATTACTTAGATTTTACCAGTCGCCTCTTTTAGTTTCAAACTGAGTTTTCCATAAATGAAAAATTCAAATCTAAAAGTTAAAATGTATATTTCAACAAAACAGCTAGAAGAAGAAAATTAATCTTACTCAAAAGGATTTCACAAGTTCATAGCTTTAGTAGAAACCAGTGTGCAGTCAGAGGAGCTAAAGCATTAATCACAGCATTGCTGCATGTACACTCCCTGCCCTTTCAATTCTCACACAGACCCCTTGGTCACACTCACTGACCAATGCAGGACCATTATTGATCTCCAACAACCTTATCAAGATTCCTAAAAAAAAAAGGACCAGAAAATCTGGAAAAACCCCCATGCATCCATAATTATTGAGCTTGGTCAGCAGGAACAGACACACTTCAGTTAGGAACATTCAGTGTTTCTTGAGCTTCAGACACATGGGCAGACAGAGCTGTTCCCAAAACTTCCTGCAGAAGTTAGCTGTACATTTTTTATTAAAAACCAGTAGGAAATGGTTGGGCTTCAGGTCATATTTCAGAGAGCAGCACTGCCCACAGCACTCACCTCACATAGCTTGTTGGAGAACAAAGCTTCCTCAAAACCAAACACATCGAACCTGACCAGGGAACTCAGAGTATAAAACCATTGGAATACTTTGGAAAACCCAGCCACAAAAACTGCCTTAAAAACACTGCAGTGCAAACAATGCTAGAGTGAAAAATCATCACCTGGGATTTTGACTTCTCAAGTCTGTTGTTCCTGGTGTCACAAGGTTTCAACATTCCACTTCCACCACTACTGACCTAAGGCAAGTCTTCCTCATTCTGGATCATACTACAGAAGCTCATCCCACACAAGAAGCCATGAGGACCATCATCATTGTGATTTTTTTTTTTTTTTGAATATAATATTCTCTCTTACATTTCTTAGACACTCCAAGACCAAATATACTCTGCAGTCCTGACCTTGTCCTACAGTATCACCTCAGCCAATGCTGGGAGTTGGGGAGACACCCACAAGAATTGTGTTGGTCAGTATTTCTGTAGTGTTAGTACACTACACTGGATTTCCCTAAGGAAAGGGCAACCTAGTATCAACTCCATCCCTGCCTCTGGGGAAGACACCTGACAGGCCTTAGATCTGCACACTCGGCAAGAGGCAAAGGTCCTCTGGAAAGAGAAAGTCCTGGCTCCACTTTCAGCTGGAGTTTTAGACATACATTTAAATGCAAGAAGCTGTGCCAAATGTGACTGGACCACAGCAATTCCAGCTCCATTCAAGAATGATTCCAGCCAGGACTATGCAAGCAGGACACATCAAATCAGAGCCACAAGAGCAAGTAAGCTCTAAAGATTTCCCTTATATCACCACACTGAGTACCCTGACTCTGAAAACAGGAGTAAAGCTTACTCACTGGTTGATGCTCTTCAGTGAGATGCACCGCACTCAAGAAAATAACAAACACACACATACAGAGGGACATATATTGCACCATCTACAAGCAACTGACATTGCAATTAAGTGCTGCTTGTATTGCAATCTACAAGCAACTGACATGAGAACCCTGGCTCCTTCACTAACAGAGCAGGAGGCTGCTAACATGGGCATTTCAGCTACTGCAGGCTCCAACCCATGTGAGAGGACCAGCCTCTAAAAATTAATGTACTGAAGATTGGTACCCAAAGAGTTCAGGAGGTGCCAGAAGTCAGATTGCCTGAATATCTCTGGATCCAGGGCAGGTGGGGAACTTCAGCAGCTCTGCAACTCACCATAATCTTTCCTAGGTTGATCCAGTTTTTGTAGGTTAAAAGCAGGGCAGAAAACCTCCACTCTTTAAAAATAGGAATTTATTTCTTTAAAAGGAGTTCCTTCAAACTTAATTTCATTTTTATATTTTTTTCTTTAGCGTTATTAAGGTAAGAACACTTACAACGTAATGAACTGGGTCACAAATGAGCTAAATCAGGAACAACCCAGCTTGCTTATTTCAAAGGGTATTATAAACACAGCTCTGCTAGATGGAGTATGAACGCTAAAACATCCTCCTAGCATTGTGAAAAACAGTTTTTTATGAAAGACAAACTTCTTCTACAGAATGCAAGAATCCTTTTATCAACGTATTGGTGGCCATATATAACCCCTTTCCATTCCACATGCTTCTCAACAAAACCAATTCTGGTCATTCACAATTGCCAATAGTCTCTCCCATTCCTTGGTGCCGCTGTGTATCAGGCACTGCAAGATTCTTTTATGTTGCAGAGCTATTTTCCTTTGTGTTAAAATTCCCTAAAGCTTGCAATGGAAAGTGGAGTATATCCCTTTAACATAGTTACACCACTCTTAATATTTGGAATGGAAAATGTGACATAGGTACTGAGGTTTAAAAAACAGCTACGATGCATGTGGCCCGTTTTCTAAACATAAATCTCATAAGGGGTTTTCAGGCTTGTTCTCCCCCTTCCTTCCTTGTTTCTGTTTTTTGTTTGTGCTTTTTTTCCATGAGAATGCTGGTTTTACAGAGACAGCCAGCTAAACATAACAGATTATGATGGTTCAGAGATTTCCAATTTGCAACTGGAAATGGTTTACGTTTAGAGTACTAACAATTCCAAAAAGGTATTTAAGAAGGAGAGAGGGAAAAAAACCTCAGCATTTCATAAGTGCCTAAATATGGATTGGCAGGAAATAAACTCAGTCTCTACAGTTAATGGCAGTCTTAATGAAATGAATGTTTAACAGAACTGATTTTGTTGGTTTTAGGAGAACTAAAAATATATTTACACAACTCATTGCTGCATTTACTCAAACATGGATTCCCTGGCCATTGTGAGCCGCACAGGGACGCCGGGTGCAGGGTGTGTGTGCGGGGGCAGCTCGGGGTGAGCCCGCAGCTGGCGCTGGGGAGGCCACGGGTAGCGCAGCCAGCGCCGCTGCGGGTCCAGCCTGGGGAGGGCGGACCGGCCCCCCGGGCGATGGGTTTGCACCAGAACCTCGCCAGCCGCTCGCGGGGGCAGGGAACGAAAAGAAAAAAAATCAATTAAAGAAAGAAAGTTAGTTGAGCGCGCCCCCGAGTCCGTGCGGGCTGCTCCGCCGGGCCCCCGCCTCCCCGCGGCGGAGCGGCCCGAGC
>WBNO01005526.1:38205-96648 GCA_013400575.1 Peucedramus taeniatus | reverse complement strand
AACGGGACACGCCGGAGGGGCCGCCCCGGCTGCCGGGGGACCAGGTGCTGCCCGGCTCGGGGGCAGCGGCGGGGACAGGGCGCACCCGCCGGGGCTGGCTCCTCCCTAGGGCCGGGAGCGGGGGCCAAGGGGAGGGGGGAAAACACCCTTTCCTGCCCCCTTCCCGCCCGACCCTGGAGAAGTAACGCCTGCCGCTTGCGTGGCCCCTGGGCAGCTCTGCGAGGAGTTCCCGCTGAGCCAGACCCGTCCTGGGCTAACCGGGGGTGTCCCAGTCCCCCCCAGGTGAACCGGTGGGCTCCGGGATGCAGCTGCAGCGAGCAAGGGGCCCACCAGCTCCTCATCGCTCGCATGCCACAGGGAAGGTGTTTATGGCTCCCTTCGGTAAGAAAGAGGACGAACCCAGGGCGAAGCTCAAAATCACGTCACAAGGAATAGAAAGGGAAACCTGAGGGCTACAGGCTCTACACCGGCTGTTGCCCTTGGAGCCGAAAGCTTCTCGGTGCAGCTGCTGAGGGCGGCTGTGGGACACGCCGAGGCCCAGGAGGGACCCCGGGCTGTGCAGGCTTCTCTGGCTGACCTGTTCTTCCCTGAATGTGCCAGAGAGCAATTCAGATAAGAATTTTGTCTGAGGGGATCAAACCCTGCCAGCCTCTTCCCAGCTCCCAGAACCGTTCCAAAAAACAAGAGCTTCTTAAATAGTCAGACCCGAAGGCCCACCTGACTCGCTACTCTGTGCCTGGACAGGGAGTAGGATGCTGTAGGTAGGAGGGATTGCAGCAGAGTTGGAGGGCGATGCTCTCTTCACCCTGATGAAATGCTCCTTCCACAGAGGTAAAACCCTGCTTCTCCAGGTGAGGCACATATTTAAAGGAAAGCTTTCTGAGATTTAAGATCCCAGCTTCTCATCACGAGGAGTAAATAATACAGAGAAAAACAAAAGTACCTATCAAGCAATTTATCTCTGAAAGCACAAAGACATGTAAAATGGTCTTCACAAAGGCATTTACCTTCAGGAAAAAAACCAGCAAAACAATAAAATGAAAAGTTATCTGTGTTTGGCTTCAGTTTATTTTTATTACCCAGTAGTTTGTCATTGCTCTTCACCTTCCCCCTGAAATATCCAATGTTGATGCAGGCATTGGTGTGGAAATATACTGTTGAGCACTTCAGTAGTGTGGTGGAATGGAAACACAGTTTTGCAGTGACATTCCCAAAAATAATTTCCGTGGACTAATCATTCCAGAATAAAAGAAGTTGCTGTTCTAGATCAACTGTATGAATAGGATCTAGATGAACCAGAGTAAGAAAGATTCATCAGTGATGAACCAATCTGGATTTTTTGTCACTTTGAAAATCCAACCTGTTACTTTCCAAATCCTACCTTAAAGCATTAATATACATACACAAATTTAATACATAACAAATTAATTCAGACATTTATTACTGTAAAAAATGGATATGGCTCTCTTAGATTAGTCCTGTCCTTGAGGACAATGAGGTGGGTCTTCTCTATTGCATTTTCACCAGAACAGAGCCAAGCTCACCAGTCATTGCTGCATGGCCATCAGGTATAATGCAGATACAGCAGCAGAAACAAACTTACAAATGGTTGGAAATTTCCCAGGTTCTTTGCTGTCATGGGAGCAAGGTCCATGCTATAAAGTGTGAAGCTGAGACAAGCTTTATTTTAAGCAGTTAAACTTGTTAGATATAGGAGCAGAACACCAAATAACCAGCATCCCTTAAAATTAGCTATTTATTTCCTGTCTAATTCTTTCCCCACCCTAGCCAGCATTTTGGTTTGGTTTGGTTTTGAGTTTTTTTTTTTTCTAGAGAATTGGACTATATTTCATTTTAGGCACTCAGTATCTACAGTCTGCTATCTGCAGCATTTGTTTCTCTGACCAGAATCAGTTAAGTAATTCTGGAGTGAATTAACAATTTAAGCAAGTTGTAGCCATTGCTTTTGACCAGCAAAATTGTAACAAAGGGCCAGTGTCAATTTCTTTACATCTGGGAAATAAACCACGTCTCCAACCAAGGTAAATCGTGTGGTCTCAGAGAGAAGTTTCAGCAGATAAGCAACAAAGAAAAGAAGGGCTCTGCTTTGCAGCTCTGCTAGAGATTGGAAGGAATAAAAGCTAAGAAGAAGGTGGTCTGACACTACCAGAAAAAGAGCAAAACAGTGCAGATTTGGGAAGACAAAAGAAACTGCTGGGACACCTCCCCTGAATCTGAAACTTTCTTCCCACCTGAATTGAGAGGCATGCAATCCTTTAAAACTGTGAGGAGCAAAATGATCCTGGGATCATTTGCAGCAGTTTGTAACTCTTGAGTAACAAGCATGGGATGCCACCTTTCATTGAGTTGCAGGCAGTAGATATATATCCAGCTCTATAAAGCCCTTTTCTTCTAACCTGTCTCAGTTAGGTTAGAAGAAGTTACCTGAGCTGTTTCCCTTCATGTCTTATGAAGGAAGTCATAAGAGAAACAAGTCTGCCTTGTCGACATTTCTGCCATTTCTGCCATTCACAGTGTTAGTCTCAAGGCAGTTGAAGATTCTCTTAAATAGATTAGAAACTGGTTGGAAACCTCCTGCAGTGAACTGGACCTTGCTCAGCACCTGAAGGTCTTTGTTTTATTCAATCTCAGCTGTGAATTCTACTTTGGGCCCAGTACAATGGGCTTAAAGCTCCTTTAAGCTTTGAAGCACTGGGCAATGTCAATGAATATGATCCTTGTCTTGGGCTGGTTTTAATTGTTTTCAATCCCTTGGTATCCAATGCACATGTGTGCAAAGGTAAGAGAAAGGGCCAATAAATGCAGTGGGAGTGGTTAGCAAAGTTCATACAAATATTCTTTCTCTCCAAAAACAAAAAACTTGCCTGTCATATTGCATTAAAATTCTGTTAAAAGATGAGCTCTCTCAATACAAAGTAAATCTCCTTCGTGGTAGACTTTGCAGTTCAATGAGGATTACCACTGCATGTCCAGGAAAGATAGATTTAATGAGGGTAAGAATTACCTCTTCTAGATTTAATAAGACATTGGAGACCAAAAAGCTAAGGCTTTGCAAATACATGGGGTTTTTCTGACACACTTCTCCTGTAGGAGATGCACGTTGTGTTTTGTTCAGATCACATAATCCTTGGGGTGACCCTCATGTGCTTTTGCACATGACACTCTATGGCAAACACAGTTCCTTTGTGCACAGAGTCCTTATTTATAAATCTTGGAATTTTGATTGGAGTATCTTCCCTTTTCTGAAAAGACTATTTTTTCATGTGAAAATGAAGATTTGAAGATTACTGTCACCCTAGTCACTGTTAATCTGGGTTCAGAAACAAACACTGGCTCATTTTGAATTCTGATAAAAGAGTTCTCATCTCTTTTTTTTTTTTTTGTTACTCTGCATACATTTCAACAGTTATAGAATTACTCCATTATTGAAGAGTGACCCAGCAAATTAGCTGAAGCCAAAATATTTAGTAAAACTTTGAAAAAAGCCCCAAAACAAAATGGTTAGTACAATATTTCTGTAATCTATTACTAAATTATCCAGAATACAGATGTATGTGTTTTGAAAACAGATTCTGTATGACTCTTCATGAAACTACTCAAAGGTTCTCCTAAAGTTTCACACCAGTCATCATCAGCTGCTCTACTCCCAGACCTGGCTGGTGCATGTGTTACCAGGATCTTGGTGATTGCAATAATGCCATGATCTACTCCTGCAGCCCTCAGAGCAGCCCAGGGTGATCCTCACAGTCCTGCCCAGCCTGGGCTGGGCTTAGCAGAGTCATAAAGGGGGAAAGGTCTACATACAGCTCCTGCCCTGCAATGCCATGCCTGTTTTCTGTCACATGGGAGATACCATGTTACATCTGTACCCAGGAAAGCAGGTAAGTAAACCTCATTTATTAAAGCACAGGCAGTCTGCATCTCCTGTCTTCAAGGAGTCAGTGGGCCAACCCTCACACAGAATGTACTGGGTAGGGTGGATCAGCATAAACACGTTAGGTGACTTTTTTTAAAAAAAAAGTTTTTAAAATCACAGAATCATACACTGGTTTGGGTTGGAAGTAATCTTAAAGATCATCTAATTCCAACCCCTATATATATATATATATATATGTACAATTATATAAAGTCTGAACTTCCTTGAAAGTCACAATCTGTGAGTGGCTTTTTAGCCAAAGCACTTTTATTTCTAGATATTTATCTCCCAAAATATATACTAGATTTAGTTTTGACCTTGTGTAGACTTTTTGGATATACTTAATAGACAGGAGATGTTAGACTGTTTGTCTTCATACCTGTATTTTCTTAGCTGTCACTATGATGAGCAAAGGCAGACTTTAAGTAGTGTGGTCTTCACTAGCAATCCATTTGTCAGGCTTAAATACTTTTCCACCAGCAGCAACTGTTCCACCATATGACTTCACTCACAAGTCAAAACACACAATTGGAGATGAACTGAAGATCCAAAAGTGGAGTTTCTGGTGGAGTTCCTTCAAATCTCTGAGAGAAATAAAATCTTTCCAGGAGTGCTATCAGCCTTTAATTGATGATTAAATAATAGAATTATTTACTACTTTTCATGTAGCAGGTTGGTCTGCTAGTGAGAAATCACACCAATTTTCGCAGCTATGCCACTGACAGTTATTACTGTAGTTTCCACATCAGGTCTTGGCAGCAAAACTTCCTAAACTAATGAAACTAGGCATGTATGTGGCCATGCTATCTATTACATAATGAAATTTTTGATTGATTTCAGTAATTTTAGCTTTGTTCCTCTCTGTACAATAGGATGATGTCTGCTGCAGGACCCTCAGCATTGCCCGCCTGATTTCTTACCTTTCACAAAGCCCCACTGCAAGCTGGCAATGCCAGTGAGTGGTGAGCTGAGAATGTGCAGAAGTGCTCACTTATAGGTAGCCACATCTCCCAACCTGGCCACTGGCTGCTGGACTCAGCTGGGATTAAACCTTGGCCATGCTGATTGAAGCAGTGCTCTCAGACTTGGGGTTATGGATGGGCAAAGAGGAAGGTGCAGACTGAACTCTTGCTGGTTGCCAACCACTCTGTCAAACCTGTGACCTAACACACAGCTGAAGACAGCTTTTGCTGCCCCAACCCATTCCTGCTAGGCACTGAAATGGACAAAAAGGGCAAGTTCTATGCATAATAGATCCTGGGCAGGCCCAGAATAGTTATGTGACACACGGACAAACGGTGAATACTCAGGAAGTGAACTGGGTTACCAGAGCAATCAAAAAAAAGAAGAGGGAAAATAAAAACTTCTTCACAATTGTGGTTCCATTTATTGTCTGTCATGTGACTCAGGGTAATCACTTGCAGCACTGGTATCCATTCATAAAGCTTCATACTCCTGAGCTACCAAGCCAGTGCCTCACTGAAAGAGCAAGAAATACATCCAAGGTGAGCTGTACAAAACCACAGGTAACCATAGCAAACCTCAGCAAAAGGGAGAAGGGCAGAGGTGAAGGGGAGAATTCTTGAGATAAAAGCCAACTCTCAGTGTAGAAGAAGTGTGACCATCTTTGATCTGCTCTCAGCTCCCATTTTCCTTGAAGCAGCAGAGGGTTCTGTGAGTGGATGAGTCCTGCTGGCTGGTGCTGCCTGGCCCTGCGGGGCTCTCTCTGGCCCTGTCTGGCTCTCTGTGTCTCTCTCTGGCCCTGTCTGGCACTGCCATCTCGTGTTCTTTGCCAGAACTGCTCCCTGATTCCACACAGCTGCCAATAATTATATTTTGCATGTTCAGGCATAAGGGCCACATCTCTTTTATGTTTCTTACTATTTTTCAACTCCCACCATGGATTCTCCTCCCTTCATGTAGACCACAGCCAATGTTATTTCTCTGAGCTGACTTCCAAAGGGAGTTGCTCTGGACATTCAGCAACTGGGTAATTATGTGTACTGGTGAGAGCTGGGAACTGGGAATTCTGTCCTTATGGAAAAAGACAAAACCACAAGGAACTTATTTTCACAAACTGAATCTTATTTTTGAGACCTGTCACTAAACAACCTAATGATTACCAGCTCAAAAGAATTAATGCTTTTCCCATTTTAATAAGGCAGGGTAATTTTAGGATATTCCTAAGAGCCAGGTAAGATCACATGATAAAACCTCCCCCTGACACTGTGCATGGCATGCCAGCACTCTGCTCCCTGATGGAGACATCTGGCTGCTAAACAGGAGAGAGGTTTCTGCTCTGGCTCCAGGGCTCTGATACATGGCTCAATAAAGGTTTGTTGTTCATCTGGCAACAGCAGGAAGCTGATGTTTCACTGCTGGATCAACTATTTCATTCTTTATCCCTTGATAAAGCTTTGAGATGCATTAATTTGAATTCCAGGGTAGAAGCCACAGAGGGAAAAAAAAGCTAAGTAACATTTGAGATTGGTAGAAGCTACCTGAATGTATACTGGCTGCCTGAAGCTGCCAATATAATTAGAAATAACTGGCATAGTTAGTAGCAGTCTCATCACCAGAAATGAAGGGGAAAATGTTTGCTATTACAGAACTGCCAAATTGAGTGTTTTCACTAAATTTGAGCTAGCATGAATGCTGAGACAATGTTGAACTGAAAATTTCTGTGTAAAAAATAGGGAGTAAGGTTTTGTGAAGATATAAAAGAAACTATGTCAAGCAATATGAAGAAGCATATAGTTAAATGAATTGTTTCTTATTCTCTCCATAAAAATGGAGAATTGTAATTCCTCAAATAGATTAGTGTTTGAAAAGCAGAAATGATCCGTTTAAAAAAAATTTAAAATGCTGTTATTGAGAATGGATCGTGTAATTGCTAGTGAGAATTTATTTTCAAAAGTTTCACTCTTTTAACATTTTTTCTTCCTCTTATGACTACTTTAAAACCATATACAAAATCATCAGTATGGAAGTTTCTCCTGCCTTTTAAGCCTGCTACAGTATTTTAGCCTAGGACATTTGGAGCCCAAATGTCCACCTGCTGATACTTATTTTAAAAGTAACATCAGAGATGCTTCAAATATATAAAAATGTTCAAAATTCTTGCAACATAAAGGTAGTCATATGGGTACATGTTTGGCTACACACAGTGTCCTTCTAATAGAACATTTGATTCAGTCAAAAGCCACAGTATTTGGAGGCTCTGCCCTGAAAGTAA
Organism: Peucedramus taeniatus; assembly: GCA_013400575.1. Taxonomy (NCBI): domain Eukaryota; kingdom Metazoa; phylum Chordata; class Aves; order Passeriformes; family Fringillidae; genus Peucedramus; species Peucedramus taeniatus. Next base: position 89,476 of record WBNO01005526.1, on the reverse strand, counting down.
TTTTCAGCTTAGTTAAATTCTTGTTCTCATGAGGCTGATGGGAGGTCTGGACTTGCATTAACTCACTTCAGCCTGCCTTAAACTGACCTCATTTACACCTAGCTGACTCAAGCTTTACTAATGTCTGTAACTTTCAACTGCAAGTAACACATTACAGACATTGTCCTAATTAGAAATCAGTATAGATTTGGTCTAAATTTTAAAATTTTTCTCAGGTTTTCTCCAGCACAGTCACAAAAATCAGCTTTCATTACACTGCTCCCACTCTGTGTATTACCTTTGCTTCAGAAGTACTCTAAAATCTAGAACCAGATCCAGCTTGTTAGTTGGCTTTCCTGGGCTTTTTGAGTTTTTTAAACAGTTGCTGGACCTAGGGCATTTTATAACCCTGTCACTTGGTAACTATCAAACCTGATGGCTTAGTTCAGGAGCAGCATGTCCCAAAGTGACAGGGCTGGGTAAGGTAAGGGGCAGATCAGCTCTCAGGTTACCTTTGAGATACCAGTAAGGATAAGGAAAATCATCCCCTCCTCAGCTGTGATTACCTCCTTATTGGGGAAACTTGCATTTGCACTGGGGAGCAGTATCCTCCCCTCCTTTCCTGGGAAAGGACAGATGAAACTATTTTTTGAGTGGCTTGAGTGATTTTCCCAACAATGACTAATGAATGTTTGCTTGAAACTTTTATAGATAAACATTCAAAATAACACTCAAAAATAATAATACATTCAGAATAATAACATTAACTAGCCACTTTGCTTAGTTATGAGCTCCCAGAGGTGATCTTCATTGTTTTTAATTGTTTCTTCAAAGTTCTTGGATGCAAAAACACCTTTCCTGATCCTGTAGGTCCATCTACTACCTCAGCCTTTAAAATTCACAAGAATGTGAATATGTTTTTTAAACTCTAACTACTGTAATTATTTGTCTAGCTGAATTTTCCCATGTTATCTAGTGGGACGTCTAAAAAGCACCTCAGTCTTAATTTTCATTGTCTTCATCCCACAAAACCAGGCACGTGGGAACTTCCAGGTCTCTGATCTTTAGGCATCTTGGTACATCCAGAAATCTGCCCTGTTCCTCTTTTGGGAAGTGAGCAACTTGTTTTCAAGTCTCACTTGCAAGAAACAAAGGATCACTGCTGGATTACTGACTCCACAGCAAGCAGGAGTGTGACATTTGCTGGCAGATTCTTCTCTCCCAGAGACTTAACTCCAGCCACATCTGCAGCTGGAATGCTGAACCCACCCTCCATCTCTGCAGAGGCAACATTTCCCCCAGGGCTTAGGGAGGGGATTTTTCTACACAGAAAAGAGTCAAAGAAACAAATGTTTTCATTAATAGCCATTCACTAGACAACCTTTTAAAGTAAATACTCTCCTTTGATAGTTTTCTTATTTTCTTTCTTGCTAAAGCATTCTTGAATCCTGCTTTACTGTTTCGCAGGTCTGCTCTCAGGTGCATGCAGATGGATTTACATGTTTCTTCTGCAGATCATCCTGCAGGTAAAGCTTCTGTTACAGAAAATGAGGACCTCTACAATCAGGGCAAGTGTCCAAGCACACATGCTCTGTTAGTTCACTGCATACCCCTGAGCAAGTGTTTTCAATGCCCAAAGAAAAACTGGCATCTTGTGCTCCAGCTATAAATTATGTTGATGAGCTGGTGTCATGCAGCTGACTGCTACCAGATAGAGAAACAATCAGCAGAATGGTTCTGAGAATCCTACCTGGGGGCACAAGAGTTGTTAAACTAGAGTATAAAACCATATTTAGTGTTTCTAGGGGACACCATGAAGTCACTGCTCCAGGAATATCTTTGTATTGATGGGGCAAACATCAGCCTTGCCCTCAGAGTTTTGGCATTCTCCTTCAGGGGCTTTTTGTGAGTTTGTTTGCAAATTCTACTGGACAAACATCAACTTAATGGATTTTCACAGAATCCCTGACTGGTTGGAAGGGACTTTAAAGATCATCTTGTTTCCCCCCCTGCCATGAGCAGGGACATCTCCCACTAGACCAGGGTGCTCAGGGAACACTGCCAAGCCAGAAAATACTTCCAGGGAAGTGTTCATGGCCAGGCTGGATGGGGCCCTAAGAATATGTGAGTATTTTGGAGAGTATATGAGAAATTAAGATGCAATTTCAGGATGAATTGTCAACACTGACACCACAGCCTTAGTCCTACCCTCACTTTCCCTGTACCAGTACAAGTGTTTGCAAGGCTGTTCAGTGACACACATTAAACCAGTTGGATCCAGGCCAGAAGTAATCCATAAAGATGTCACAGAATAGGAGAGGATGGTGCTTCCTGAATGTGAGAAATAATTAATTTTCTAGTTCTGCAGAAAACTTCATGTGACGTGTTCAGTTTCTTTCAGATAAAAACTGGTATTTATTTGGCCCCGGCTGAAAATCCCCTCAGCCAACTACTTAAACCAGCACGTTCTTAAACCACAAAACCAAGAGGCAGAACACACAATTCCTTTTGCCTTTTATTGCTCCTGCCAATGTGACTACCTTTACGCAGGCACATTGCTTTCCTAGATTAAAAACTGTTTTATTAATCTGGAAGCAGTTTTGACCTCCACCCCTCCTCCTAAGGTTATCCAATTAACATAGTTATCGTTTTAAGAAGCTTAACTTTTTTGTTTTTCAGATCTGTGTAAAGGTTACTTGGCAAGAATACATGCACAGGACGTTAAATGGAGACCAACCCACCACTAAAAGGTAATGCACATAGAACATAATACAGTACTTAGACATCATTTCAAATAAATACCCACATACAAATGTAGTAATTTTAAATGTAACAATATTTCTTATGAATCAATAGTGTAACAGAAGATGGAAATATAAGTCCCCACATCTAGGAATAATAATGCTTTTTCCAGCAAACAGAAATCTTTTCTGCACTGTCAATATTAATTCAATTTGTACTTTTTTTGAGAAGTGGGAGGGCTCCCCTCCAGCAAGTACCAATTTAATCATCCACACGAGCCTCACCAAGCCATTGAGAACCTGGCACGGCTTGTTGATGCGCTTCTCTCTTTCTGTTTGCTGAAATCACAATTAGATACAACATGCAAAGGAGATCCCCATGTGCTGTGGTTCTCATCTGCACACAGCACCATGGCTCCTGCCCCCACTACCGCCCACAGTCAGCGACATTCCCGACACCTTCCCGGACTGACACCATAAATGTGATCATACACTGCTCATCTGTTCAAGATGAGTCCATTTGGCTCCCAAAGGGTAGTCATGTTTGTGGTTTTGATTTTTTTCCCCTCTATACCCCTGAATTTGCAAGGATTTGCATGATGAAATATTATTGACTAACAGAATTTTTTACAATTCCTTGAATATATAAACTCTATAGTAAGCCTACCATTAAAAATGTGCGAAATGGGAGTTCACTTTGCACTTATTGCTCCACATCTTTAACAAATTCCAGACCAGCCATTCCATTCCTCCTAAGTGACAGGACTTAGCCTACGCTACTCTAAGAGTCTCCTTTCAAATGATCAAAGGCACTACTGGCAATAATGAGTGACAGAAAGGCGCTGACAGATAACACCCTATCACTGACCACTTTAGAATTTTTCTTTCTAAATGTACCATAATTTGGCACAATAAAATGAAAAAGTAACAAAACAATTCCAATTTGGAATTTAACTGGTATAGTTGTATAAAATTCTGTTAATCGATAATACTTCAACTTCCTAAAACCCAGGAATTCTGGAATTTATACGTAATACTACTTATTTAATATTTTTCAAGTGCCTATTACTGTTTTAACCAGAGCAAAGTCAAGTTTTCTTCTTGTTACATTGAACTATTCCTAAGAATAATAATACAATATGAAAAAAACCCCAGAATTGGAATACCCTGGATTTCTTAATGAACATGGCAGTTAAAAAAATCAGTAATTTAAACATATAAAGCATAACATTTTAATAAAAAAAAGATGCTGAAGCACAGCACATAGTTTAGCAGAGCTCCTGCTTTTTGTTGAAACTCTTTTCTAATCACAATCTAGAGCCCCCCCCCAAATCTCTGCCACATGCTGATATATAATTCATAAGTCACAAGTTTCAAATTGGAGAGAGACTATGAGCACAAACCACTGCATTTATATAAACTCTTCTACATAAGGAATTAAAGAAGCTAAAGAAAAATATCAAAAGTGCACAGGTTTAACAATCAGGTAAAAAAATGAGCATCTGCAATGAAGTAAATTCCCCCATCCAACATATCTAGGAGAGCACAGACTAATATGGTGAGGATTACATTTGAAGTAGTTTTCTTCAGCACTTGTAAGGTTTCTTACTGCAGCAGCACTTATAGGTAAAGCTTGTTTGTTTTATAGCTTCAGGCAGAAAGGGAAGGTTTCAGGTAGTGTATAGGAAAAGGTGTTTTCAAAAGTTAGGATCAGGTCAGTGGTTTCCATTCTGTGTGCAATGGGCCACCACTTTGAACCAGAGTGAGGAGGGCTAAGAAATGCTGTTGCACTGTTGGAAAGGCCTTCTCCAGGGACTACTCTACAGCTGAAAAATGGAAAAATAAAATAGCATTAGGAAAAAAAAAATCAGTGTTTATTTCTCAATCAACTGAAAACTTAACCCCATCCAAGTGCTGCACAGGCAGGTTAGTTGGCTGAGGGTCTGTTAGCTGGCTGGGGGAACAGCAGCCGCTCCAGCTCGCAGATGCCTTCCCACTGGGTGAACAAAGCTTTGTGGGCTCAGCCTGGAAGCAACAGCTTTGCAGAAAGAAGGATTCTTACAAGTACTGAATACAGCTTTGCTATTCAAGCATAAGTTAAAAGCAGTGAGTGTGCAAGAAATGTTTTCAGTGAAGCTTTAGGTTCTCCAGAAACATGCAGGAGGTCAGAATATCATGCAGGCCTATGCAGAGAATCATTCAGAAGAGCCTGCTTGCAGAGGTAGGTGATGGCTTAAGGAATTTTCCATGCTTTACCCCAATCCATTGAGACTGATATGAAAGACTTACAGAAAATGAACATCTGAAGAAATTGTTAATCAAGAATTAAAAGACTCAGTCTTAAATATTACCTAAAAATACAAACGGCAGGATCAAGTCACTTTACACCATTCCTCAGTTCTTTTTCTGAGAGGATAAACCATAAGGGTGATAGACTCAAACAGCAGTCAGGCTGGCTGTTAGGGTTTTTAAAATATTTGCAGAAATGACTGAAGATGGAAATGATCACTAAGGCTATTGGGCTAATAGCAAAATTGCTTACACTTGGATCTGAAAGAAGGAGCCAAGCCTGAAAGCAATAGTCACTGTCTGGTAACACCAGAATTGTTACAGAAAATTCCAACTAATTTGGGAAAAAACCTAACAATGCATTCAATTAGTTTCTCCAGTTTACCATTTTGCCATCAGTATTTCGCAGAAGTATTGTCACTAGAGACATGGAAGCAGTGAAAACTGTGTTAAAGCTCCCTACTATGGTGTAAGCAGAATTGTTACTGAGTCTATTAGAGCAGAGAAAGTTAACACTCAAAAGCCTGCTTTCACCACATATTTTTAAATTGTATTTAATGTAGGAATGAGAAGAATAAAGGCCTTTTGGAAGATTGTGCAGCAAAGAGAAAAGCAGGATTGAAAATTATAAAAGATATCTCTTCTAAAATATCAAGCCTGCTATTTAGCAATATTAAAGCTCAAATTCAGGAGAATTCAGTATTTTCTAAAAGAAGTAGTAACAGACTCACAGGGCCTAGTTTCTAAAACCAGAACTGAAATTTGTTTAAACCCCAAGCAGTCATGTTTTAGAAATGTATTAGAATTGAATCACTTGAGATTTTTTGATTCCTCTCAAGATCAATAAATGCAATTCTGGCTCTGGGCTGCAGCATTTCCATGGTTCCCAGCTTTGTAGCAAAGTTCCATTTGTTTAAAATCTCACTGTATTAATTTAGACTTCCCCCCAACATGCCTAAGAATATCTGGGAAGCCAAAATTTCCCATGGTTTCCCCTCAGTGGGAAAACCAGCCATGCTCTTATTAGTTTCTGTTAGCACTGGGATATCTCCTGCGTGCGCACGGGCAGCGCATGGAGCAAGCTGTGAGCATCAACAGGGACAGGCAGGGGAGCACAACCACAGCACAGGGTTAGAATGGCTTTGGGAGCCATGCTATTGAGCACTCACCAGCACAGGCTCACATGTCTTTTAGTAACACTACAGGCATACAAAAGTATTTGAAAGAGTTCAAAACAGACAGGGCTTTACATTAAAATAAAGTCTGAGGCTAGGCACTTCAAACTCCAGGTTAAACAAAGAACTGTGCCTTTCTGTACTTCACAAATTTTCCACCAAATTTTAGAAGCAACTATTTCAATCTTTTTCTCTTACGTAGGCACCAATTAGAAAGTACACTTCTATACTATCAAACTTATTGTAATTAAGTGGGTAGAAAGGCCCCTTAAAAGTTCAATATCAGACAAAGGTTTATTTGTTTTTAAAGATTAGTATGAGCACTAAGCTACTTCATAAATCATTATTAGCAGGATGATCTGGATCAATTTCCTGTGCCTCTAATGTAGAGCCCTGTGAAACACATGGCTTGCATATGGAATGCAGCATCTTCCGTGTACTTAAAAAAATGATCAGAGCTCTGAAATGCTACCTATTTAGGTTAATACTGAGAGCTGAGAAAAACTGTTTGTGACCAACAATGCTAGACCATAGTCACATTAATTCTACACATACATATGATGTGGCTACTTTCCTCTAAAGGATATCTCACACAGGTTCCTTCCAAAGTGTTATGTTTGCAAGGAGCAACATAAGACCACACAGAACCCTTCAAGACATAACCTCTTAAAGTGGAACTGTCTACCAGGTAGAATCCCAATTCTTAACATTTTAAAATTTTGTATCGGATGGAGTTAATATTGCATATTTTTAATATAAATGTGCAAGTTTCTTCTGATTATCCCTCTGAAGAGAGGGATGCAGAGTGTAAATAGTGTACCAAGTTTTGTTTTAGCTTTTATAGCCAATAAAAGCTTTAGGACTTTGGTTAGTGGTGATACAACAGCAAGTATTTAACATCCACTACAACAGGCAAATTAAGTTTGACTCCAGTTTCCAAATGCTCTGAATTCGCAATACATAGCTTTAATTTTAACCTTTGTTTTTCACCACTTAAGCCACAGTAACAAAGAAGGTTTTCTGTTTGTTTCTGCCTATGAAAGCATTTACTGAAGTATGCTGCAACCCTGGAGAAAGGATCACATTTGTGCTATACAAACTACAGTAACACCAGATATATATTCTATCAGGCGTACTCTTAACACTTAGCATAAACAGCAAACCCCAGACATGTTAATTGTGGAAAAACCTAATTGCTTTCCACTATTAACTTGTTAATAGTATCCCCATACTTATGCATTAGTTACAGTTAGAACCAGTGTAATATAATCTGTATTACCTGGTTCAACAACATACTAGTACGAGTCAGCTCACTGTGACATTAGATAGTGGGGATTTACGCTGACAGTTACGGCATAAAATAAGATGCAAAATATGTTTTTTCTAGACATGTATCCTAGTCACAACAGATTTTATATTTCTCACTACAAAACACCTGGTTGTTCAGGACACATCCTTCAGACCTGTCTCCACAGGACCGAATGGGACTTACACTGGGGTTACTGCCCTTGGCTTTGGAGGCAGACTTTGTGCGCACCCTTTTGGACTGCTCGTGGTCCAGTTCCAAATGTTCCAGGCGCTGGGTCAAGGCAAGTTTCTGTTGGATAGCCATCCGAAGCAAGGAGTTCAGAGTCTTCTTCTCATCCTCGGCTGCTGCAAGTTGCCGCTGCATTTCATCCAGCTGTGTGACATATTCATCACATCTGCAATGAAACACATCAATCTTTAGCAATCCTGGTTCCATTAGAAACACCTTTCAATATAAGCCCTTGAGTCCAGCCTATACAGCAGTGATAGCTTTGCAGCTGCTTATATATAAACTCTTAAACAGGAACTTCAACTAAACTTGTAGAAAACCACAACTGCTTCTCAATGGGGTTGTTAAAATCCCACACTCAGTACTTCACGTTTGTGCCTTTCAAGATAGTGTATAATTAACAGCCTCCTTGGAGAGAGGAAGTGTGGAGCCTGATGTAACTGTACTCATGTCTGAATGTCAGTGAGATGTCCTCCCATAGCAAGTAGACCCCATGCAGTCATACTACTTTTGTCTCTGCTTACAGAGTGGTCCTAAGCTTCAGGTTGGAAAGGGTCTGAGGGCAGCAACAGGAGCGTTGTGAAATGGCCACCTGAACTGTGCCATTTGTTACTTTACACAAAGTCCAAGTAACAAATCTTCAGTGGTGACTGAACATCACTATTAAAAACAAGCATCTTTCAGAATTATACTTTAACCTGCTCTGATTATGCTATAAGTAGTGGCTGTCTTCTCAATAGAAAGCAGTCTTTATTTAATTGTTCTTACCATCGAAATAAATTTTAAAACAATTGATTAGTGGGAAGGTTGTGGTAAAGCTATATGAATGCCTCAAGCTATTCCTTCTGTAGTCATTGTCACTGTGCCTGGAAGCTGCTTAAATTAAAAAACTAAAGTCTACATGTAGGTGCATATAGGGACAACATTTATACATATGGATAGAGAAGTAAATATTCATAGGTACTAGCTGGAATTTACCATCTGCAAAATACAGCTTCTTCATAAAAGCAGAAATATCATCAGAGAAGTTCCTTTAAATTTTGAAATGGAAAAGCCCCTAACTTTAAGGGACATTTATCATTGGGTAATATAAAGCAGACTAGAAAAAAACCCACCACAAAACAAAACCGCATTGATATGCAGATTCATCAGCTTGCTTATGCTATCAAGCCTCAAACTCTACTCTTCCTGACTTTAGATAGCAGGATTAGGCCTATATTCCTAATTATATTGACTTGAGAATAGAAATAGGAAAAAGAAAATCCAGATTTTTATTTTTGAATACACAGAGATATTAAACAGTAACTCAGTAATATAAATATAAAACTGTGCTGCAGCTTCACAGACCAGGAAGTTTGGGGCCCCCACATGCACAGAAATCTATCCCCTCACATCTCTGGGCATCTTGGTCTGGAGTTCCTCACAGCCTCTCCCACACTGTGCAGCCCAGGAAAAACCAGTATGTGAGGCGTCTTTCTTTAAAAAAAAACAAACCCAGGAACCTTAAACTTGTTGGAACACCAACACCTGCCCTTCTCAGTGTGGTCAGATGGGCCTACACCAACTGCTACACTCCAGGGAGTGGAAGCCAGACTCCGGGCCAGATCTTGTCCCATTGACCCATTTCAGCTCTAGAGATGAAATGAGATTGAAACAGCCCTGGGAAGTCTGAAAAGACTAAAATAATCTTGAAAGCTTAAGAGTCCTCCCCTCTGAGGAAAGGTGTCATCAGCACCAGGAGGAGGGCGTGGTCACAAAACTGAACACCTCCCAGCATCCTACTGACCCTGTGCTCTGCTGCTCCAGTGTCAGAGAGGTGTTTTCCTCCCTTGGGGGTGGGACCAAGACAAAGGCTAAAGATTTCTGAGAGGCTGTGGGGTTTCGCCCTAGCTTCCAAACACACTCATGACATCTGAGGTGAAAAGCAAGGTCTGGTTATATTAGAAATGACCTTTCTGCTTCTTTTCTGTGCACACCTCAAACCTGATTTCATCCAAGCTCCACTATTGCAAACCAGGGGGATGTCCAGAATAGAATTACCAATTCCTTGAGAAATGAAATGTGATTGCTTCAGCAAAATATGATCTGGCACTGGAATGACCTGTCCCTGTTCCCCTTGTTTCATGCTCAGTACGGTCCTCCCAAAAGATTTGGGACACGTAAAAAATTCGGGGAGGTTCCCCCCCTCCTTTTTCCAACTTCTTTCTTGTGAATCAAAACTTGTCCATGTTTTTGTACAGAACACGAAGTTAATGTAGCCCCAAAACATTCAGGTCAGTGAAACAGCGTCTAGATTTGTCATGCAGCAGAGAAATGTTAATTCAGGCCAGCTAAAGCAAGGGGGGTGGATCTCTTCACCCCCACCCCATTTGGAACTAAAAGAAATAAGGAAGAGAAAACAAAACCATTGCAGTAAAGCAGAGCAGGGACTTCCCACACCTCTTACTTATGTTCTGGTATTACTCCTGCTTCTTGACCAAGTACAGCCAGTTGTGCCAAAGCCAATAGCTGACTGGTGACACAGAAGCCTGGCACCTAGCCTAGAAAGCAGTGAAGTCTTTCCCATGTGAGCCAAGCTGTAATTAAAGCCAGGATTTTGACTCCAAAAGATTATTGTAGCAAGTCATTATCTCACAGAGCTTCCTGTTAGCACAGAAGTTTACAACATCAACTGACTGTCCTTAGAAATTCCAAGGTATTCACTATTTCAAATACCTAAATTGGTTGTTTGGTGTTTTTGTTCTCCATAGAACTCTGTTCAGGGAGTTTTTCCTTTCCTCCCCATGAAAGGGAAGTGTCGTCAGTAGCATATATGCAGCTGTAGTTTTTAACTGTACCTGAGCAACTGTTTTCTCCTATAGAAGAGATGACTGGGGAGAGGCAGGAGTGTTAACAACTCTGCCTACACACCATCCTGTATCCTGAACCTGCTTTTCTGATTCTTTAATCCAAAAGGAAGCATATAGCCTCAAACTCAAACCTTGTCCTGGTGCAAGCATGGCTGTCCTGGGTCAAGGAACATCACACTGTACAAAGCATAGAAATCATTTACTGGAACGAAGGGGCAAGACGTTTCCTAGAAGTGGCTGCAGATGTTGCATGGAGAGGTGGACTGAGATCTGCACCACCATTCCTTCATGCTGCTCACTGACTCTCAATCTAATTTTCTCAAAAAACCCCAAACCAAAACCCAGCAATATTGTCTCCCTAACCATCCAGGACGACACAGGCTCTGGACCTGCTTTAGTTGGCAGCAGCAGCTATGGCAGCATATCTTTGTGTTCTGTGTCTTTTTACTGCTTTTTTTGACAGAACAATAAAGGCTCCTTCCCTTTTACAATTCCATTTGTCACGTGCTAAGATACTTCCCAGCTATATATTCAATAAAATCAGAACAGAAGATGTCTTTCTTTTAAAAAAACCTTTGAAAGAAGATAATTCAGCTTTCACACTTTTAGGAAGAATGTGAAACTAGTATCAGCCTGTTGTACTTTCACACATTTACAGCTTTAAGTATAGTGAACACAAGGCTTTGATGCTGCCCATTTTCCTACTACTGGTAATTAACAACAACAAAAAAAGAAGCTTAAAGAAACATCAGCTAGATTTTTAATAACACCTGCTATATACAAATATCTACACCGAGAAAAACCATACACTAACATCCTGAGTGTTAAATATAATGATAAGAAATAAAAGCTAAATCTTCTAAAACTCTCTGAAGCCAAACTATTGAAAAACCTAACTTGGCATTTTCCAAAGCTGCATACCACTGCTTCCCACAAAAACTGGTTTGGCCTTAGTTCTACCAGTTAGACCAGTTTACGCAAGGGTCGGCATGTAACAGTTTTAATACCATTTATAGGTAAATTCATTAGTGAATCAAGCTCTGTTCTGGAAAAAAAAAAAGTGATGTAACCAAATGTATCTGGGCATACCCATATTTTTCCCCTCTTCTCTGCAATCAATGAGGCCCAGGTGACAACTTCCAACGAAACAAGACAGGTGACTCAACAATGACTGACAGAGGCACTGGAGAGAAGCATGAACTACTTCTCCCTCAAGAGATTAAATTTCCAACCCACTAAGGAAATTCAAACATGCAGGATTAAAACCACAGTTTCTCAGCTTTATTAAAAACTGGGAAACGTATTAGCAGAGACAGCTAAAATGAGATGTAAATGAGTGCTCATTGCATTCAGCTGTAAGAGATCAGCCACCTGCTGTTTCTAACTTAATCTTTATATTAGAAATTAATACTGAAGACAGATTTTTAAAACCTTCCCCCCACCTTTTCCTTACCCTAGGCTCTAATTCCAAGCTCTTCAGCTCTCTCCACCCACGCCACCCAAGCTGTGCATGTGCTTTGATTTTTACAACATACAAGCACTGACACTTTCTGTGAATTGTCAAACAAAGCCAGGACTTGTCAATCTAAACCATGGAGACAAGTAACTGCTGCTGCAGTAATCTCCCATATTTTAAAGTAACTCACTTTCCACTTTGACTAAAACCAAAATGGCAGACAAACTGCCAAAGAAGACCTGGCACAGTGTACTGTGAGGAGCTCTCTGCGTGACTATTATTTCACAGGAATGCATCCTGTGGTTCACTCTCCTTAGCAGCAGTGTTCAAGCAGAGCACCAGGAACATGGGAAGGTGGTGTGGACAGACACTTCAACAAATCCCTGGAAGAAGACTGTTACAACCCAGGTCCAGGACCTATCTACAAGAAGTACCTTCAGCAACGCTGAATCTCAACATATGCAGCATTACATTTTAGTTCTCAGAGTCAGGAGCAGGCACCTCAGTGCTATAAATGTGAGTACATGCACAACATCATTTATGGGGTTTTGTAGCATGCCCACTGGATAGTGAAATGCCTTTGTCCTGCCTGGACATCTACTTGCTTTCACAGGGATGCTGGTAGCCCAGTCTTTCTTTTGTCTCTAGATGCCATTGATCACCTGTAGATCTAGCACCAGGAATAGGAGGTAAATGCTGTTATTCCCATCTGGGAATCCCTTTCTGGAAGTGCTCAAAGTCACATCTTCTCTGTCTGGCTTTTCTGAGCATTAATGAGGAACAGCTGAGGGAGCTGGGTTTATTTAGTCTTGTCAAGAGGAGGCTCAGGGGGGATGTCAATTGCTCTCTACAACTACCTGAAAGGCGGTAGTGAGGTGAGCCAGTTTCTTCTGCCGTGCCTGCAGTGAGACGACCACAGGAAATGGCCTTGGAGCTGAGACAGGGGAAATTCAGAGTGGTATTAAAAATATGTTTTCATTGTTCAGGTGGCCAGGCATTGGAATAGGTTGCCCAGGAAGGTGGTGGATCATCCTCCCCGGAGGTGCTCAAAAAGCATCTGGACCCAGTGCTGGGTGATGTGGGTTGGAGGTTAAGTGGCAGTGCTGGGTTGACAGTTGGGCTTGATGATCTTAAAGATTTCCCCCAAACTTGGTGGTTCAGTGATTCTACGTGTCAGCGGAGTTTTATGTTTGTTAACACCACAAAGCACAACTAAGAAGCAGAAGCAAGTTCCAAAGACAAAGCAATCAAATCAGCGGACACTGATGAAATGAATCCGGTCAATGAAACAACAGATGCCAACTACAGGGTGGACAGCCTATGAATACCAGGATGTTTGCAACATCTTTACCTTTTTCTAGATCATCAAGGTAAAGCAGAGTCCCATCTTCAGTGTACAATAAATGCTTGTTTTGCATTGTTAAATGTCACTCCTTCTCAGAGCTAATGGCATCAAGAACCAGGGATAACAGGTAATCTCCCAGCCAACTTGAATAAATACTGCCACAACAGCTTTATGTTTTGTAGCAGCACACTATATCCACACATGTTCTTCATCAACGGGAGCATATCACAGGCACACACACACTGCAAGCAATGATCTTGCGAAAAAGCACCTACTGCTTCACTATCTGCATGGTGGACGGGAAGGATGTTCCCCACACAAGAAAGGAATTAAACTTTGCATAGTTCATTATATTTGTTACCTTGTAGCAAACATAGCTCTCAGGGAAGAGAAGGTGGCAGCATCTTCTTTCAAAGCCTTCAGCTCATTTCGCAGCTTCATCATGGTCTCTGTAACCATCGCTTTCTCATTCTCATACTTGCTTTTTAAGTTGGCAAGGGCTACTTCTGCAGTCTGTTGGTTACCAGGGAGAACAGAAACATAACATTTAATGAAACTCTTCATCAAATGGCTGGCTAAAATATTTTTAATCACTATTCACATAATTAAACATTTACTTTGTAATGGAATGTTAAACTTGTGGTCAACCTATCTTGTACAGATAAAATAAAATTTCATTTCTGAACACTGAGAACAGTCATATCCATCTCCTACTCCCATTAACCATGCAGCAGCATCAAGGAAGTTACAGAATACAGATGTAGTGAAACCTATCTACTAGCAACACAAACAAACAAAACAATCTACTTAGTATCTCAATACTTAAATGCATTTCTCAATCACTAGCACAGTTCCCTCTTACAGCATTTTACCCATCTTACATTTGGGACACCTTCATCAAAATGTGCAAAAGAAAACTTAATGTGTTTATTTCGTTCTTAAACAACACCACTAGTACTTATTTTTTAAGACAATTTAAATTTAACCATAGAGAAGAAGATGAAGCATGTCATGGGGTGCTTCAATGGCAGTTATTTTCACCTACTGCACTGCTAATATTTTTGAATGTCCAATCGCCAAAGACTAATTTTACCTTTCACCTCTGTTATTTTGACCACATTCTTATATCACATTATCATCTTGGAAGGCTCTCTTTTATTTTGCAGTTTGAGAGAGAACAATACTTAAATTTCAGAACTCTTTTAAAGGCAACTAGAATTCTTTCAAGTAGAAAATAAGATTACCTCTTCATTTTAGGTGTCCTACATTAAATATAACCTGATCTAGTTCAGACAGACAGTAGATTGAAGCTACCTTAACCTTAATAAAGTCTCAGGAGTACATGAGAAGCTGAAGTCAGTTACAGCACCAGTGCTCATCTTTACATGGGACAGCTGGGTGCCCCTAATGAAACAGCCAGCTTCAGCCTCAGACTAGCCAAAGACCAGCAATGAAAGCCCCACAGAGCTGAGGGAATGGCAGAATGACCTCAAAGAAAAATTCTCTTATGCTTATGACCTAGTTGCCTGACACTGTAACCTTCAAACCTCTAAGACCTGGTTACCTGTTTGTTGGCTTTCAGCACAGTTCTCAGAGTTGCTATCTGTTCCCTCTTGGTGCTCAGCAAGGACTTCAGCTTCAAGATTTCTTCCATAAGAGCTTCCTTATCTTTGTCCACCACTGGCCCAAGCTCTTGAGTAGCAACACGCTGCCTGGACAGCTCAGTTGTTCTGTCCACAGCAGCCTGCAGGTGTTTTATCTGATCCCGAATTATAGCAATCAAGTTGTAAATGTTCATCGGTTCCTTCTGAGGATCTGACACAGGGGATGGCAGAGATGACACCGGGGATGGGCTGCTGTCACCACTTCCATTCTCTGCCTTTCCCAGCTCAATAGTTAACAGCCCTTTAGAAAGAAGAATGGGAGACCTTCTTCCCTTGGCCTCTGGACTACTGCGTCCACCTTTACCTTCCTTGTAGTAGTCCAGCATCACTCTGTTTGGAGTTTCATTGTTGCACATGCAGACATGGTGGTATAAATTGGCCAGCTCTTCACTGAAGGTGACTAGTTCATCTTGGGCCACACTGAGGCTGCCCTGTGTTTCTCCAGCAACATCACTGACTTTCTTCAGCTCCTTCTCCAGCCTGGCCATCTGTTCTCTATCATGCCTACTGGACTTTTCCAGTGAGGTGATCTTTTCAGTGAGAGCTTGGCTCTCAGTCTCATATCTACTTTTCTCTTCCTCATACTTAGACTCACATTCTTTGTATTTTGCCTTCAAATTTTTGAGCTCTTCCTTCAGGTCAGTAATTTCTGTCACAGCCACTTTGTACTTGCATTCCAGGATCTCTGGCCCATTGATGTCAACTTCATAATAGTCCCCATCTTCATGGCTATCTCGGTCCTTCTCGTTGTCAAGGGCAGACTGACGTTCCTTACTGGCCTGGAGCTTCTTCATGGCGTTCAGATTTTCAGTGAGCCTGCCAATTTTCTCATGCTGCTCTGAGAGGGCCCCCCGCGTATTTTCCAGCTGCTTCTGAGATTCCTGCAGTGTTGTTAACAAGTTAACCTTTTCTCTTTCCATCTGAAATGCAGGAACACAGACATCTATGTTAAGGGAAATGTATCACTTAAATGGTTTTAACTCTAAGAGACAGCAACTTAGGCAACGGTCCATATGGTTACAGAAATCCAATCACTTGCACACTATGGGAAAGACTCCATAATATATTCTAAAATTATCTCAAGTTACAGTGTTCACTGCCAATTCTTTCTTATCACCTCTTCAAAATGCATATTTTTACACATTTATTCCCTAGCTGATGTGAAAACTTCCTTTCAGCTAATGACAAGCTAAAGTTTATTGCTATCTTCTAGATTATCAAGTAAATTCTAGAAAACACACAGTTACTCTATGGTGAAAGCCTGGAACTTCATGAAAGACTCGGAAATACCAAAACTTTTTCAAGTTTCTCCTCTTAAATTTCTTATTTTTAAAAATTCTGACAGTTTTTTGCATAAGGGCTTTTTCTTATAGAAGATAATTAAAAACATGCCTGACAAAATATTAGCAGGAAACAGAAATGTGCTTGTTCTAAACCCTCCAACCTTGTGATTGCACAAATATAGCACAGAAATGCTTGGTGCTGATTAAGACTTCATGCTGTTTGAACTAACTACAGAAAATATAAGTACAAAACTTCTTTTGAAACAAACCACTATTGTTCTTGGTAGTGACGTAGTGAAGTAGACACAGCAAGTATTGCACAGGAGATGCATTAGAACTTTCCACCAAGGAAAGGAGGTGACTGCCAATTCCAATGCATTAAAAAAGGAAAAAAAGGAAAAAGAAAAGAAAAAAGCTGTGGTTTTTCACTGACAAATATTTAATATCCTCAAATTCTAAATCAATTGAAGCCTTTAAAAATACAGTCTAAACAGTACCATGTGAGATACAGAAAAGACTGAAATTACATCTCAAACAAACTTTAGGAGCTATTTGGAAGTGCACAGCTCTTTCGGAAACCCATTTACCTGCACAAGCTGCTGTTTCAGCTTCTGGATTTCAGAAATGTTTAATTCACTCAGAAGATCTGAAACCAGACTTGGGGCTGGAGGGAAGCTTTCATTTTTCTTGGGTGTTGAAGTACTGTTTTTGCCATTGCTGAGTTTGCTGAGGCAGTTTTGTTCAAATCCATTCATGATTTCATCATTATTGGGTTCTGTGGCTTCATCGCTGAACTTCAGCCCATCCAAAGAGATGTTTAAGTGGCTGTTGTACATGGAATCATTGATGTTCATGTAGTGAGACAGCTCCTTCCGAAGGTTGTTCTTCTGCTCCCGCTCTGTCTTCAGTGTTTCCAAGGCCTCCTCAAGTTGGCGCTCAGAGATCTCCTTCAACCGGATGGCATCTTCCAGCTGGCTATTGAGAAACTCGGTTTCCTCTTCCAGCCTTTTGATTTCATGTTTCAAGCCTTCAAACTCCACCTGGAGATATACAAATGGGGGGGGGAAAACCTCTACTGAAAATGTCTGCCTGCAAGGCACCAAGTCATTTTGCCTTTGAATGTTTGATGTCACTTAAATATTGTAGAAATAGATTTTTCGTCTCTGGAGTCCAGTTTTAGCACTATGACTGTAAACATGGCTTACCCAATTTACCTTCACAGAGACCACAGAATAAATTCACTAAGCCAACTGTCAAATGAGCTCATCTATTCCAGCTCAACCAGGACAGGTGGGAGATACAGTGTGTCTGATACAGGAGCAGTACAGACAAAAACAGTCTTTCTTAGCATTGCATGCAAACATTTGTTTAATTAACAAATTCCCTGGCCAGCCTTCCCACAAAGTTAAGCTTCACATTTCCAAAACTAGCATGACAAAGGTACACTTTGATGCTCTGCCTCACTGCCATTTGAATACACCACTGGGTTAAACTGTGATCAAGCTCTGCTTTTATACATTCAAAATAAAATGCTTTAGCATTTCTCTCATCATCATTTCAATACATCTTGAAAGGGCAACAATTCAGATTCTACACTTGAGACTCACATTGATGAGTTTGATAGTATGCTATTCATCACCTCTAGTGCTGCACTTTTTTAAACCTCCCTTGCACTGAAATTATGTACACAAATAATTAATGTAAAATTTTAATCACTTGGGGCTAGCAGGGAGGAAGCAAACAAAGAATATTCTTCCTTACCCTGAAAGAAAGGAACTCATACCATATGATATGTCACATTATTTATTTTTTGCCAATTACTAAATGAATTTTAGATGTCAACACAAAGCAATTTGGGAGTGCTGAACCACACCCAATTTATAAACCAGGAATCAAGCATGTTAATTCAGCATTGCCTGGGAAAACTTGACAGCTTGCTTCTAGTTGCATGAGTAACTAGAATAATTAAAAACCAGAATAATTAAAAGTTCATCAAGTAGGATGAGGACAAGGTAGAAAATTAATCCACTGCCATGAAAAGAACAAGCTCTTGGTTCTGTATACTTCCACTGAGATAAAATACTTCAGATTGTAGTCTATTTCCAAAGTTTCCAGAATAAAAATACAGCAGTCAATAACTACTAGCAAGTATTGAGATAGCATCTGAGGTTAAATTTGGCTCAGGCCAGAATGGCAGCATTCTCCAGTATTGTTATTCTAGAATGTGAACATGGAGCTGGGAACTTTCTACCTGCTGCTGTGAATATGATGAATGAGCAAAAAAGGTAAAACCCAAAAGTAACCAACTACATAGGTCTGATTTTACCAGTTCCCTCTCTCTTCTACCCTGCATCTAGAGCACAACAGCCACTTTTGTCCCTACTACAAGATGTCAGGGTGCCCAAAACTGCATGATTAGACCAAATATATGCAGATGAGAACAAGTCCAACCTGGAACCTTGTTTTAAACAGTGAGGCCCAAAGTAATAAACACTGACACAGAGTTTCATTTGGACATAAATAAAATACATTTGATATCCCACAAATCTAGCTTGACAGGGCAGCTTTATTCATCACACTGAAGGAGTTCTGCAGCAAATTCTAGAGAAATTTTACTATGTGCTGACTACAACAGATGGCATTAACACTGAGTTTTCTAAAGAACTTTGATTTTAGGAATATTATCATGGAATTGTAGAATCAGAGAATAGTTTGGGCAGGGAGGGACCTTAAAACTCATCTCATTCCTCCCCCTACCATGGGTAGGAACACCTTCCTCTAGACCAGGCTGCTCCTCCAAGCCCTGCCCAACCTGGCCTTGAACATTTCCAGGGATGGGGCAGCTGCAGCTGCTCTGGGCAACCTGTGCCAGAGCCTTACCACCCTCACAGTCAAAAATTTTTACTTAATATCCCATCTATCCCTGTCCTCTGGCAGTGGGAAGCCATTCCCCCTTGTCCAAGGTCCCTTTCCAGCTTTCTTGGAGCCCCTTTAGGTGCAGGAAGGTCTCCCTGGAGCCTTCTCTTCTTCAGCCTGAACAGCCCTAGCTCTCCCAACCTGTTCCCAGAGCAGAAGGGCTCCAGCCCTTGTAGCATCCATGTCCTTCACTTTCCCAAGTGAGCTTTATTTATGCAATGGGATTGACAGATACCTGAAGAATCAAAATAGCAAGTTCCACACTCATAGACGAAGATAAGTGAACCATGCCAAAGACCACAACTATTCTTAATTACCTCCAAAAACTATAACTCAGGGAAGCTCTTAAGAAATCCCAAGAATGCAGTTTTCTAAAACTCTGGAAATAGCTGGAACTGCACAATTAAATGTGACTTTTCAGACAAGCAGTCACACAGATGTGACAGTGTAGAGCAACTATAACAGCATTCCAACTTTATTTAAAGTAGCTAGAATAGAAGAGCACAGAAATGGAGAAAGAAGGGAAGGATAAAGTAGCAATTAAAACATGTTTCAGAAACATGTTCAGAAACATTCCCATTTCCAGATACTGTAGAAGGGGAAGGATGGAAGATGGATGGATGAATGGATGGGATTGTAAAGAGACACTGAAAAACTACTGTAGCAAAAGGACTGAAACAAGTAACAAAGCAGAGTGATAGAGACTTTTCTTCAATCAAAGAGAAGGGAATGGAAGGACTTGGAAGTCAAAGTAGAAGCAATGAAGTATTATGACTGTGTATAAATAGAGTCAGAAAGGACAAATCTTGGTGCTAAAATAAAGAGCTTTTAGTCTCAAAAGTAGTACAAAGGTGGAAAATAAGTAGTTGGATGTTCAAATGAGATAGAACCATACTGTAACACAGGAATTAACTGGTGCTACCAAAGCAATGCTCACTGGTTGGAAAACTTGCCTGACTTTGCTTCAGGACAGACACTTGTTTCTGGAGACAGATGTTTTCCTCTTCAAGTTCAGTATAGTCTTGCAGCAAACGTGCTTCTCGGAATTTATATTCCTTAATATCATCTCGCAGGCGAGCCCTTTGGATCTCCACATTCTGGTTGACCTAGAAAAACAAACAAAGCAAAGCAAAAATGGTGGCACCTGGATCAACTACAATTAAATTGCAAAATTTTATATATTTTATATATTTTTAATATGAACTAATTAATTGAATTATATTGAAACATATTGAAATATATATCTCCCCCTCACCCCCTGAAATTACAAGAAAACCAAGTCATTTACACAATAATTAGATGTTGAATTCTTCCTTTTCTTACAAATTATCACTATTGACCAAAAAAAATGTCAAGAAACAAGCAGGGAAAGCAGCATTTACATCTGTGTTGTTTCACTGGCTGTAGTAATCAGCAAAAGTTTTCCAGACCAGAAGTCAGTCCCCAAATTGTTTCCACTTAAACAAGAAGGGCCTTTTCACAAGAGAAAGACACATTCAGATGACTCCAGATGTTCTTATTCGGACATGTATTTGCTGCTGCTTTTCAACAGACATTTTCTTTATAACCAGAGCAATAAGTTGAAAACATGATACAATTAATCCTTTTGGAGAAAGACACTGAGTTAAAACTCATGAAATCTAAGATCTCGGGTTGAGAAAAAATAGAAACTGGTTGACATAAAATACTCCCTTCCCTCAGCCCCAAGACTTATGCAGGACTTAATGAAAGACTTTAAATAAAAAGTTACCATTGTTTTGAAACAGATAAGAAGTAAAAACCAATATATTGGTGTAGTATGATGTTGGGGCCTTTCATGAATATACACAGACACTTGAATAAATTGAGCTGGAACATATACAGCTATAGAAATGGATCACAGTACTTCGCTTTTATTTTTTCCAATATTATTTTCCTTCAAATCCTATCTTCAAACACTTAATTCATACAAAGGGATAAAGTATGTTCTAAAACATTAACAGAATTAGCTTCAGATATAGGCAAACAGGGAGTATAGTTGCCTAGAAAAAACAGTATTTTTGTAGCCGTACCCATGATACAATGGGGTGATTTTCCACATTTCTAATTCAAAACCCCTGCAAGCTGCTGACAGAGGCAGCCTGTCACTTCAGCTGGTGTATGGGACCTGCTGTCTGATCTCACCTGTCCTGCAGCCCAGCCAAGCAAGCTTCAGCCTCAGGCCTACAAACTCAGCTTCCCTCTGAGCTTTCCACTCCCGGCCGGACACAGGCGTGTGTCAGCGATGACTAAATACAGTCTCAGCCCTTGACAGTGTGCAGCACAGGTCCACTGAGTAACAACACAGGTACCAACAGGCACACACAGCACACTGAGATAAGGGAAATGTTTGCAGCTGGAGGATGTGCCAAGAATCTGGCATGTTTTGAATACAAACACTGAATCACCTGCAACTGTTAAGACTAATAAATTTAAATTACAATTCCCTCACACATCAGGTAAAGATTAGACTATATAAAATTGTCTGCTTGTTTTTAGCCACAAAGAGAGCACAACTTCAAAGCACACCAAGAAATCAAAATTGCTGCAATCAGACACTACAGTACACCAATACAAATTACAAATTGCTATATTCCATATTCCATGCCTGAGTAAGTGTTGTCTCTCTATCTTTGCACAAACCCAGGGCCACAGGGAAACCTGAGAGCTGACATGAATTCATATTTTTATGTCTGCTTAAAACATGACTGGAATGTGGCAGTATGTGGAAAGAAAAATCACCTCCAGATGCAGTGACACTGGAAGCAGACCAGAAATCTGCTGCTCAGCGCACTTTGAGAAGGGACCAGAATCCCTCACAGACACCATGTTGCCTCTGGGGTTGGCAGCTTTTCTATTAAGCCAGTCTTAAAGGTTGGGAAATACAGACAAAGAGTTGTGTCTGTGTTTCTAGAACTGCTTCCCTGTCTAAGGAGAAGGCTTGATTCCAACTCTGTTCCACAAAATTAAAGGAGAAGTTGATTGGCCTGTTTGATCACTTGTACCACAAATCTTCTCTGTCATACCCCAACAAGAGGCACCAGTGAACCCCCACATCTCCAGAGAAGTAACCCACATTTCCTCATTGATTTTAACACCAAATATTATCCACATATTTGTTACTATGTCCTAAAGAAATTACATGAGACACTTGCAGCTGAGGTCACATGGAATAAGTTGAGATTCAGATGTGGGCTCTTGGATAGCCTTCCCTCCTGGCAGGGGAGGCCAGTTGATTAGCTTAGGACTAGACAAGACTAGTCCCCAGAGCTTCAAAGGAAGGTGCAAGAAAGCTCAGGAGTAACTGCTGACTGTTTTATCCATCCATCTGTGGTTTACAGTCTCTGTAGTTTTACCAGTCTGAATTTAAGCAATGGTTTCAACTCTCAAAACAATAATTTCTGCACCAGTACCACAAAGACTTCTGCTGAACTACAGATTTTGTAAGTAATTAAACTCTTTAAGTAACTTCTCAGCAATTATTTCCCCTTAAAAATATGTGGTTTCAATAGTAAAACAATAAAAGGTCAAAGCTATTATGCTAAGCAACCTACATAAATGTAAAAGCCACCACTTCATGAGAGAAATCACAAGACTATAAACTCTACTGTCCCTCTCTTTGTGCATTTTGGTGTTTTGTTATAATCCCACACCTTCAGGTATTGGAGAGGAAAAAGGGACTAAAAGGGAAATTACGCCACAAATATTTTGCAGCAAGAAAATCTGCACTGGGAATGAAGCAGCAAAGTACATCCAAGGGTCTCTGTGCTTGGCCTAAACAGGTTCCTCTGCTTTTTAAGGCAGCAGTTCTGGAACTGAGGGAACTGATGTGCAATACCCACAGGACCAGCATGGCCAAACATGCAGCCACGTGTCTGTCAAATCACCTTTCAGCTCAAGAATCTTCCCTTTTTCTGGTTACATAGCACCAGAAAATGTAACAAATCCAAGCTGCAGCGCACTGCGTGCATCTTCACTCACCTCCTTCAATTCCTGTGCAACAGAATTAAGGCGTTCATTTTCAGACTGTGTGTTGGCAAGGACATTTCTTATCTGCTTCAATTCTGTCTGCAACTCCATAACCTTCTTCATGTAGTATTCTTCTTTGGTAGCTGATTCTTGAATCAAGGTTTCCTCTCTGCTCTCTCCATCTGCTGCTACCTTCTTGTGGTTGGTATGGGCCTGTCCAAAAGCCTAGGACAGTCAGAAAACACATCTTTTATCAGTAAACCTATAATTCTGCATAAGTAACTTCAATTTTAAATAGTTGAAAACATTTACCCTCATATATTTCTTCAAGGCAAAGGAACGTACATTCTCCAATTCTGGGAAGAATTTTCCTACATTCTCCAATTCTGGGGTCAGATTTACAAATCCTGGTAAGTGGCCAACACTGTGCTCTTGAAAGTAAACCACAGCACCCAAACAGTGTTTTGTGATGCAGAATGCTTAAGTAGAACCTCAAATAAACCCTTGTGGGAGGGAACAACAATGTAGTGACTCGAGTCTGCTGTTGAAACATGACTGGCTTTCAGCCAGATGCAAGATGACCAGACACTGCTGCACATGCATATATTCTCTATAGTGGGGTTAGATTCATTTCTGCAAATCCAGAATCACTGAGAACACATTTGGCATTAGCAGCCTGTTCCCTTTCCCAGGCTGGGAGCTCCCAGCAGCTGCTCCTGGCTGGGAGATTACAGCCCCCTCCCTTGGGCTTGGAGACACTGGCAGGGCTGCTCCAGATCCAGGCTAAGCCAGTGGGGACACACTGGCTGAAGTAGGTCAGCGGACAATCCCCCAGCCAGCTCGAGACATCAATCCCCAGCAGTGTGCCAGCAAAGGTACTCAGAGGCAGGTCAGAACCCCAACCCACTCAGCACAGCCTGCCTCTGGCTAGTCCTGACTTTGGCATTATTTTGCCTCCTCACATTTCTTTTGGGGGTCTTCATTTTGCTAGAAACCCTTGCATGTGATGGTCCCTGTGGTAGAGTTCTCCACACGTGTCCCCAGCCCACACAGACACCCCAGCTGCTGTTGTACAGGACAGCCTGCAGCTGTCACTGGCACATGTTGGAGAGCACAGCTGGCCACTTCCAGTACTTATATTTGTACCACACAGCCTGGCACATCAGCCATATCAACGAGATTAAAAATGTGATCTAAGTGTTGCACATACTTGCACCACAATCCAACCCAAGGCATATTTGGAGCTTTCAGGTACCACAGTATCTTTTTGGGATACCAAAACATGACAGATTTTCCTTGTCAACATTAATATCAGGCCAAGTCAAGGACAGAGAAGCATCTCATGAAACTCCTTATCTAGTCATGCATTTTCAATTGATTACAACTCTTCAGAAAAACACTGTCAGAGAAGAAAAAAAAATCTGCTTTGAAGAGAAACAGATTTCAGTGTTTCATTACTTCTGTATATTGCAGCAGGCGCATTAATAGCACAGAAACTACTGACTACACCAGGGCTGAAACAGCTGATCAAGTATGCTAGCTCTGCCTATGATTAAAGGCACACAGATATCGCTCCTGTCAGACTAAATTTTATTTCAGATAAGCAAGTCAGAGATATAGGAGACAAATATCCATTGGAGAAATTCTAGCCAGATTCATCAAGATAACCTAAGGGAAATTACAAAGTGCCACATTTCAGACAAAAAGCACCATCTGGGCAAGTCCTTGTCAAATGAACTTCAACAAAGCAGCTTAAAAGCCTAATACCCAAGATCTCCATAAATGTTAAAGGGATAACAAAAAGCACACCAGCTCCTCAAATACACTATTTTTTTCCTGTAATAAACTAAGATCCACCTTTTATGGACCAGTATGTATGACAAATCTCTGGCACAGAGAAAGGGACAATGGGTATCTCTTTGCCCAGTGAAGTACCACCATTTGCTCAGCTGCAGGATGCCAAAACAGCAAATGGAAGTTCAGGACACTTAAAACCACAGCTGATCAGCCAGACCTCAGAGTCCAGGCATGATTCCATCAAGGAGATCAGTAATGCCACTAAGGGAGGGATTCTTAAGTATAATGACTAATTTGCTCATGAAAGTTCCAAGGCAGATGCTAGGCCTCAGATTTCTTTAACATCTGGAAAGAAAATATCATCATTTTGCCCAAGTCACAATTGACAGGGAGTATTTAAACACAGAAACGTGCCATAGAGGATGAGAGTTTAAATCCAATATCTTGTCCTCTACAGAGGCTAATGCCAGTTGCTTCAGAGAAAGGTGCAAGAAACCACATAATCTCCTCAAGCTGGGGATTGCCTTAAGCCTCAATGGAGAATGCCTAAGGTAAATTTGGGAGAGCTACTAACATTGAGTTATCCATGTAAAATACCTCCTTATTTTTCAGAGGTTTACACATTTTTTTGCCTCAGTAAAATCCTACAACAATGAATTCTATATAAAAAATCTTACTCTTACGTGACAGTTTTTCATCAGTTTACAAATGTCCCACATTTCCATAAAAGAATGCATATTTTTGTTCAGAGGCTTGAAGGTGTGGTGTTAATTCCATGGTCAACTGTCAATCATTCACTATTTTTTGAGACATAAATCTCAACTCTCTAGTACCTGGTGATGGCAAGATGAAATTCAGTAAGCTATCACTACTTTTATGTGTGAGAGGTGTTTCCATTCACTACAACAGTCAGACTCCCTTTTCAGAAATTGCCTTTTATTATAGCTTGTCCCAACTGGCACAGCTGACCCAACCAAATGGGTACTGCTCACACACACTAACTGCAGAAACAAGCTCATGGCCACTCCTACCAAAGAATGCTGCTGTTCCCTGTGGGCTCCAGTTATTTCTGCACAGCAAGGCTGTTATTTGCTCTCACCAGCATGCTTGCAAAGTGTCAGCAGAAACCCTGCCGTTAGCTTGAGAATTACTGTTTGGAGTACAGAACTGTGAGTAAACAGACTCTGACACACACAGAACATGGGAAATCTCCTTCAGAGTCATGGTCACCAGGACAGACAGCCTGGAACAGTTCAAGCTGCGTGCATTTATAAGGCAACACTTGAAAAGCACTTCCAACCAAGCTTTGTTATCTCTTGTACATACTTAGAAACAACCTCAGACATCACTGTTACAAGCCATTTTCATAACTCCTGTGGAGAACAGGAAATGTAACTTTTAACAAAATTATGCAAAATTGCAGAGCAATGCAACTACCTGCCATAGCTACAGCCCAAACCTGTCTTAAATCAAGCTAGGAAAACTGACTTTTTACTGCTATGCATGAAACCTCTAAACCTTCACACACACTGGAGCCCAGTGTGTCCATCTGCCCATCTGCTTTTGCTTTAACATTATCTAAAACATGGGAGCAGAAGTCAAAGTTACCCTGCTCTTCCTCCTCTTCCAAAACCTCTACTTCCAT
Organism: Peucedramus taeniatus; assembly: GCA_013400575.1. Lineage (NCBI taxonomy): Eukaryota > Metazoa > Chordata > Aves > Passeriformes > Fringillidae > Peucedramus > Peucedramus taeniatus. Next base: position 62,813 of record WBNO01005526.1, on the reverse strand, counting down.
CTACTAGGGAAGAACACTGTTCACAGTTACACTGGAATGATAGACTTTGAAGTATCTCTTCACAAAAAAAAAGTTTCTGATGTCAGTGATGCAAAACATCATGTTCCACTCAATAGCTGCCTCTAGGAATTATGAGACACTAATGTTAAGGGATTATCAAAGTTCTTATCTTCCAGATTCCCAAGATCAGGGCAAAAGTAAAATCAAAGAGTTCATGAACCAAAATGCCATCTTGCTATTTGCTCAGCTGTGTTTGTCAGTGCACTGGAAAGCACTTTTCTGGACAAAGGTACAATTTACTCACAACTATCTCTTCAGAAAGCTGCATGGGACACACATCAAAAGCCCTCCTTGGGTTTAACACCATCTGAAACCAACATAAATGAACCTCTACTCCCAACACACAAACTCAAATTCTGTAATACACAATCCCAAATTTTTTATAGCCATTTACCTCTGGACCAGGCAAACATGAAACACTTCCCAGCTGGGGACTCACAGTTATGTGGTGCAAGGGCAGTGAGCTTAGAGAAGTGCACCAAATCATTCAGATGCAAATTTTTGGTTCCTGCTGCCAAAGCTGCAGATCAACTGAAACCCTGACAGGTTTCCTTTGGTCAAGCTGCCATCTCCTACCAGGCACACCAGACCATGAGGTCCTTCTCCTTTCTTCTCTCAAATACACTAGACTGTGTTGCCCAAAGGCCAGCATCTCAGAAACATAAGGAAGATTTACCATGATTTGCTGGTGAAGGTTTACCAAAATTAGTACCGAAAATGCTATTGAATCAATTTTCATGTTTGCAGAATTACTTACATCAGCAGACTCAAGGCATGCAGAAAATACATGCTATCATATTCTTAAATAGCCCAGAAAATATCGTTGCTAAATTAAGGAGATTACTACAAATTTCAAATGAAAATGTCTTAAATCTCAAGAATTCAAAGCTCTCCACAACAATTAGGAATGGAAAAAAGAATCTGGACAGCAAATGGATGAGGTAGACTCATAAAAAAACTGCAATGCTATATAAAATGGTTAAACCAGTCCATTTCAAATGAAGCCCTGGAACAAACTACATTTAGACTGAGTTAAAATTACTGATTTCCAAAAGACAGACTTTATAAAAGTTGAAGCTTCCTCTAGGTTTGATGATAACACAGATTCATCTGTTTATGTTGCAGGAGGAACAAGATCTCAATCATGCAGATGCAGATAAACATTTTGCATGAAACCCAGTACACTGAAGGATGATTTCATATAAAACTCCAAGCTTTGAGAAGAAAGTTTTCCCAATTCTGTGAAGTTTAGCATACTGCTAACATATCAAGTTCATAAAAACATTGTTAAAATTTTAAACATGATCTTTTTGAAAGAAGTTCTTTATCAGAGTGCAGCTGTTCACAGAACACATGAAATGGAAGAATCTCTGAAACACACTTCTTGGAGAATCCCAAATGCTTCTCTCAGAACAGCTGCTGTGATATGGGAGATGCACAGATTGATCTGAGTCATGCTCAAAAGCAAGACTCTCAGGCATTCAGGACAATCAGAACAGTTCCACCTAATTTGCATCTATAATCTGTCACTCCAGACCTCTACTTAGCCCAAAAGTCATCCAAAGCATGTTGGTTATGCTTCCATATTTTCTGGGATCCTGCTAAATTTTAGCTAGACTAGCTAGTCTAGCTAGATTTTAGCTAGACTGCTAAAATCAAGAGTAACACAAAATACTGGGATGCCACTATCAAACAAAACCTCCCAAAGAGATGCTGGAAAGGGCTTTTTCTGAACAAACTCAGTATGATCTCAAGCCCTCTACTAAGCTCTGCAAAGAACAGATGTCCCTAAAGGCCTGTCAAGAGCTGATCAGAATCCAGGTGCTGCACAGGGGCTGTTAGAGGCTCTGGAGGCTGCCCTGCACTGTCTCTAGGGCACCACCTTCACTCTGTACCTGTCTTACACACATCGAACCACAGCAACTATGAAAGGGCAAAAAGAGTCTCATAGCTACTTAAAGCAGCTTAAAGCTTACTGACAAGGAAAGTCACAGCCCACTGGCCCTGAGATGACACAGATGAACAAACAGAGGAAGTGACATCCCCCTCGTACTCAGCCAAAATAAAAGGGAGGTTCCTGTGCCATGGAGAAACACACCCAAGCAAAGAGAAAACAACACAAATAATTCAGTGAAGGAGTTTCATAAAGTAAGTTGCTCAAAAATTCATTTGTCATCTAAACCCAAACTTGTGTTCTCCATTTAAAGAAGTATGGAGGGGGCAGAGAGAGACAATTGCTTATACATGAGATGAAAAAATAAAAAAGAGGGAGAAAAATCTTAAAACAGTGCAGAACTCCACAATATAAATCAACTTCTGGACATCACCGATCCCCATGCTCATTTCTCCTCAAATGAAGCCTCCTTCACCTGTGCACATCCTCATTTCTTCCCATTTTCCAGGCTGCACATCCTGCCACACATGATGCTGAAATGTCAAGCACCAAGAGCAGTCCTTAGTAAATGTCACACTGGCCTTTTCTCTGCAGTGAAACACTGCTATATGATGCTAACCATCTTCAACAGATGAAGCAGCATGAGGCATTAACCCCTTCTGTCACTCACACAGTGATGTTTAAGAGATGCTTCAGCCCTTCTCGCTATCACAGTCACATTAACACGGCTGCTGCACCACCACAGGCAGATCAGAACATGCATATGTTCTTGGAAGAAGCAAGTTAGGAAGAAGAGGAATTAGTTTCAAATTCATTGACAAGAAAAGCTGGCATAAATACAGAAGAAAGGCAATAAAGGAGAGCTTGTCTGAAAAGAGTCCCTTGCCTTTCTCATTCGAGTTTGAAAAGCAGTGATGCCCATGTGCATGCATACACCAGAAAAGCAGTACCCTGTACATCCATCACCAGAGGAAACACACACAGTGGTGCCTATTCACCTTTGTGGTGAGGTTCGAGAGCACTCTAGTAGATGTGTTTCTATTTCTTTTGTATTGAAGATCAAGAAAGATTTGCAGAAACTGCCCCTTTTAAAAGGCTATCATTAGCTACTTTTGCAGTGAAAGGATGTCTTACCCATAAAAATTAAACAGAATCCAAGCCCCCAATAAAAAAAAGGTGCCATTAATCAAGATGTCCTTTTTTAAAAAATAAGGATAAAAGTTATGAGACTAAACATCAAACAAGACTTTTTCATTCAGTTGCTCTCTACCACTACTCAAGAGAAATTCAAGTCTTTTTTCAGGAGGCTTTCTACCGATTAACAGAGATCAGCACTCATCCTTCCCCTCCTTCAGCTGCAGGCACCAAACTGTAATCAAGGTACACGTGCTCTCTCTCCCTTTGGTGTAAGGGAGCCAGGAGCCAGCCTTGCCAGGAGTCATTACTGTCCACTCTGACTTCCAAGCAGAGGTCCTGAAAAGCTTGGAGTTAAAAGCCAAGGACATTAGTCACACAGTATTTAATTCACCACTGTCATTCATTACTACCGTGAAAGACTGTGGGACTCGCTGCTCTTGAAGATGTGATTCTCTTCTACTTCTGTTTCAAAGCTTGTGCTATAAATTAGCTAAATACATATCCTCCCAAAATGTGGTCTCTGTCACTTACAAACACATGTGACTACTGACATCAAAAGTACATTTCCTGACAGTGTGGAGCATTTCCTCATCCCCAGTGTCCTGCTCTGGAGACAGTGGGGAGGATGGTGTCCCCATGGCCACCTCAAAACTGCTGCTGCCTTCATCATTAGTCACCTACCCAGGAAAACCACACAACCAGCAGGCCCTTCCCAGCCCACCAGCAAGTCCAGCTGTTCTTAGCAACTTCAACTGGCACTCAACCAAAGCCTGGGGTTTTAGTTTTGGTTGGGGGTTTTTCTTTTAAGAAAAATTCCTATAACTGTAACAGGGAAGTAGAATTAAAAAGGACCCAATTGCATTCTACTGAGTTTAAACCAGAGAGGAATGGAAGATTTGCTGAGCATTCATTTCTGCTTTCTTATAAATAAAGGTGCATGAGAGGGGAGAAAGGTGAGGTGGAATGACACACAAGTCAACAGAAAAAAGTACTCTTTCAGGATAACTTTAGGTCTGATGGATTATGGAAGAACATAAAACAAGCTATCCTGAGGCTTCTTTCTCTGCTATGCATCATAACAGATCAAGAACTGCTGCCAGGAATAACTACATAGCTCCAGACCAAGCCTCAAAGGAAAGAAAGATGGAAATGCGTAGGAGAAGGAGTTGATGCTGCTGAACATCAGCACTGTTTAGGAGCTAGACAGCAGAGGAGACTAGAGATTTCTACTTACAAGTGCAAAGGGTGCCCTTACCTGCCCACTGTGGTATCAAAACAGACCTTAAACTCACTCTTCCCAGAAGTCACACTGCAGGAAATTTGATCAATTGCTGATTTTTAAACCCTTTTGCTAAATTCGATGGAATTATTTATTTGTACAGGCCAGTTCACAACATCAGCTGATCCCTTTAAGCAGGTTATTGGGTCATCTTCCCCTGCACACAAAACGAGAAGTGACTGAAAATGGACTCTGTACAGTAGTGTCTTGCTAAGACTGTCTCTCCTCTGCAGGCATTCAAGCTAAGCACCTGTCAGGACATGCATTACAAATGATTGTGCAGAAACTTTATGTAGTTATTATCTACAATGAAATAATTTTTAGAAACTGAAAACCAGGTGCAGTGATCTGTAAGTATTACACTAGATCTCTAGCAGCTGATCTCAAAGAGTAATTTCACTAAAGGCCATAATTAGTCCTGAGAAGATATGTTATGAACCTTCAGAGAGTGCAATGGAAGGTGCCTCACACAGCCTTTATTGTAATAATTTATAGAAGAAAAAACTTTCATCTAGTGTTACTAATCAAATGATACCCATTGCTGTTCAGTAGGCACCTGAACAATAAATCACTGGAAACTGAGCAAATGCATCATGGAGCACCTCTGCTGACATCACTGCCTTCCTTCTTGTCTTCACCTTTGATAAGGACAGGAGAATAGAACAATACTTTTCTTACTCTTATCAAATAAAGGGAACAATGTAACCTTGGAGAAATAGATAAGGCTGACAAAGCAGAAGCCATTCAAAACAATGATATTACACTTCCTCAAAAGCGGGGGTTAAAAACCAGCCACCTAAAAAGGACACCAGAAACTGAAGACCACCAAAGAAGACCCCAAAGAACACATAACGACTTCCAATAAGGGGGACAACTAAGTAAAAGAAAGTATCACATACACATCAAGTAAGCAGGCATAGCTAATGAATATGTAATCAGTGTGTATGAGAAAATCTCTGTTTACCAGGGCACTCGATTAGAGGAGGGATCCCCTAAGTGACTACAGCTGCAATAAAGAATGCCTGCTTTCTAATACTCAAAACCATGTTAGAAAGTTTCTATCTGGCCAATTTTTGTACCACCTTAACCTATCCTGTGGCTATGTGGGGCCTGGAGGCTGGATGGAGCTAAAACACAACATTTCCCACTAAAAGATCCTGCAACAGCATGAAAGAAAAATCAAATAAGATCTCAGTCCTCTAAACATGTATGTGTCTGTATTTAAAGTTAGGAGGAGTTATACCTACCAAAGACAACTTATAAACTTATTAAAACCAAATTATACTTAACAAAGCCAGTATATGCATTCTGTCCTCCACATTAGATCAAAGTGGAAATCGTTTAACTGCCCTGCACACAACTTGCAAGGAAAACCTTTCTTTTTCTATTTGAACGCAAACGATTTGCCTGCAGTTTGTCAGGAATATGTGCTGGGAATGTGTGTGGCCTTGCAAGTAGCCAAGGTGTGACCGAGTTCCCAAGTTCCTCTTGGCAACCTTGGATCTCCAGCCCAGCACCACTACCTCCTTCATCCACAGCCCAGCCCACACACAGCCTGTGGCCAGCCACCATTTGGGTGCCAGTAGAGCCACACAGACCTCAGCTCCTCACCATCGCAAAAGCTCTCATATTTCCATGAGTTCCAGAGTAGGCTCTTTCTCCCACACACAAATATCCCCAGGGGCCAAACACAAACATTAACTAAGCAGCAGGCTTAGATTCACAAACAACAGCTCACAGGAGATCTGGTACCTTCAGGGAAGTTGTGAGGCTTTTCAAAACATTACATCACTTCCCACCATGGCAGCCCACTCCATACTGACATCAAGCATTTTCCAAAACGTCATGCAATGGTGAAGATTTGTGCACACTCCAGGAAAGAGTCCAGTCCTTGATCTGGCTTTAATTTTGTTAAAATAATGTTTTATACTTTCTTTGGAGAAAGCCCAGTTAACACACAAAATAATTCTAGACTGCCTTCCATAAAATGTTGTGGTGTGAGCTGAAGAAGGATTATACTTTACAGAGCGTCCCTACAGCACAACCCTACAGCAGAGCTCACTTACCCTTAGGTGCCTGTTAAATAATACACTGTAAGGAAACAAAGTGACATTGTAGAAATTTTGAGAATCAGGCTGCCCATCTACAGCTTTAAAAGCCTGCTGAGCGTGCCTAAACATGATTAACTCCAGAATTCAGAAAAGCTGCTGCAAGATTATGAACTACTTTTCTATAAAAGGAACATAAAAATAAAGCACAAGATATAACATTGTTCCCACACAAGAGAGATTACTTATTACATATGAGCACAATCCACTTACGCAACTGATGTTGAAGTGCAGGCTTCTACAAGGTCAATCAAGAGTTTAAGTTGGCACCAAAGGAACTGCTCCCTGGCTCAGCAGCAAGTCCCAAGAAACTAAGATTAACCTCTCTCTCACCTCCTCTGCCCCAACCCAGCACTTGAAATTAGAGAATCAAGAAGATAATTGTTTTAACTGGGAGTAAGATTGAAAGGCTCGGGATGAGAAGACAAAGCTTCCACTCATTCTTTAATTATTGGTAACCAAAGGAGCGCACACACATACAGTGGTGATAAAATATACTTTCCATCCTCTTCACTGGCTTTGCTCCCCAACCAAGGATGTTCTATCTGTAAAGATAGCAGTAAGCATGAAATCCTCCAGTGATACTCAAGTAAATGTTTTCTTTTATTTTTTTTTTAATATGATAGCTAATAGCATACGGCTCTCATTGCAAGAGGATCCCTCCTAAGAAGAATGCTTGCCTGCTGTGCAGGCACACCCACTCTAGAAATAACACAAGGAAGTTAGCTGCATCCTGCAAAACATATGTAATGTACAGCTTATTACACTGCCACTTGTTTACCAGCATGGAGGCTTCCCCTGGTGTGACAATAACAGAGGCTTCCAGGAACAAACCCTGCTCTACAAGGTGTCAGAAAGATGGCTGCATAAACACAGCCCAGTACATATAAATATTAGTTATTGGTACCAGAATGAACCAGGGCATGAGGCACTTTGGGGAAAAAAAAAAAAAAAAATTAAATCTCTGACTAATTGTTTAAAATACCTAAGCAGATTTTTAATCACCGAAGTATTAAAGGAGACCAATGTTAAGCGCGGAATCACTTCCTGCATATGTCAAAGTTACCTGTGCCCGCGTGAGCTCTGTCGTTCAGGTACCTTTATGCAAAAAGCTTTATAAAAACCAAAACTACTAGTCAGGCTTCTTTCTAGTTTTAGTTGTCCTCAATCATTCTCACAGGGGCGCACACACAAACACGCACACAACTGCACAAGGCATTTCATCCAATGCACCATTGGTAGCTAGTTCTGCATGGCAAAAGCAGACATTTTCTTGTTATCTAATTGCCCTTTCATTAAGAACTCGTTACACCTGAATAACAAATTGATTTCCCCCCTAGAACCTAAGCAAAGGTCCAGAGAATTTAACCCAAATACAATTGCATAATCTTTTGTGTCCTACCAGCACAGTATTTTCAACAAACTCCAGAGGAGCCCCTCGATTCGCTATGACGTGCTCTGCTTGCAACCTACATCCAGGCTTCACACTGAACTACAGCTTGTTCATTTACCATTGCCCATCATGGTTGTGTATTGCTTAAAAAAATAAACATAAAAATAAGACATATTTGAGCCTCTATTTTAAGCTTTGGGTTAAAAAGCAAGAAGGGAGAGGGACAAAATCCAGCCTTCTGGCAATGCAATTTCTACAAACACCCTGTAGAGAGCAACTGCCAGCTGCAACAGCCACATGGCCAAATCACTGGTGTGCACCAGTTAGTCTGGAGCACACAGCTCAATCAATACTCAATGTGGCTGGTGAGGTACTGCCCAGTGCCCTCAGATGTCTGTCTGCCAGTGGTGTCAGTGTCAGAAACAATTCAAGGACAGGGTTTTGCCATCGCTTTAAAAAGGGAGGACAAGTGCATTTCCGTCTGCTCAACTCCATGAGACACCTTCTGGAGTAAAGGGGAGGATTAGGAAAGAGAGAGCTACAAAATACAGAAGGAAGTGAAGCCCTGGTGCGCGACTTAAACACTGGCAAACAGGAAGTAGAGGCTTCCCTTAGGGCCCCATCCCTGGAGGGGTGCCAGCAGCACCACACAGGAAGGGAGAAAGCCCCTCAGCACGTGACAGCACAAGCACACTGGCAGCTATTTTTACAGGGCCCTGTCAGGACTACAGCAATCACTGCTCATTTTGGAGCAGAATACCTGTCAAAACAGAGCAATAACAGGCACTGCCCTTGCTGGCAAGAGCAGGAGTTTTGGCTAAAACAGAGCCCAGCAGAGAGAGACCTGCACACCATCACATACATGCTGAAGATGTGGATCCTGCCCCTTTGTTCAAGCCCATTCTAGCAGCATCCAGCACACCTAAAGAGGCTGCAGGTTATCCTGGGATGTGTCACTGCTCTGTGGCCATCTGAGAGGTCCTACATCACCATGACACTACCAGCTGCAAAGCAAGTGCCTCTTCTCTCCAAACATTCAAATACTTTTCATTATTTAAGTTCAGCTTTGTTTTCTAGCTTATGAGCAAGCCCACAGTCTCCAAAGCTCAGGCCTGATGGTACCACGGGAAGTCAATGAGTCAATTCCTTGCAAGACAGAGCTGCTAATTGCAACGAGAGACCTTACCTCAGCAAGGCCCAATGTCCAAAACCAAGATAAACTTGGGAATTCTCTAAATTGAACGTAATCTGAGAAATCTGAGAATCTGAGAGTTTGTGAACACAGTCTGTTCCTCACTTGAGAAAACTTTCATAGAAACTATCATTAAAAATAAAAAATAAAAATTAAAAAATTCCCCACCAGAAACCAAAATGGGGCTTTAGAAAGCACCCAAACAAAGCCCACAATGTTCTGTCCTTGCCAGGAGTGCAGCAGCAAGCAACAGCAAAGGGTCAAGAAAAAGCTGTCCTCAGATTTCAAATTAATCGAACACAATTGCTGGCCACTGAAAAGAAAGCAGAATTAGTTAAAACAAATGACTGAATAATAACAGGACAAGAGCCTGATCATTATTGGACATGGCAAAGGGTGGTCTTTTTTTGTTAATTACAAGACTGTAAAGAGAAGTTGTGTAGATTTTTAAATTATTGGCAGAACTGTATAGCACCTTGTCGGAGAAGAAAAACATATAAAAAATTCTTCAAAGTTAAAAGATGCATCAAAACTCGCAGGATTCCACATAGAAAAGATGGAATTACCAAACTCTTCAGAAAATTGCACAGCAAGCATTAATTACACACAAAGAACAGTTAACTACAGTTAGACATTATCAAAAATATGGATAATTACAAGTTCCAAAGGATGTCTTGAAAAAGCTGTCTTGGGAGTCCAAGGCCAAGTTCTGAAACCTGAAATGACAGCAGTGCTTCAGAGGATCCAGTGAAAAACAAGGAAGAGTTGAAAGAGCATGATGGATTCACACATAATGAGAAACTGCCAAAACCAATAGAAAGAAAATTGTCAAAGACAAGAAACTTGAATAACTTTGTTATTTTATCCTAAGGCCTTGGACATTGCAGAATTGAAAGGCAGCAAATCAAGTCAGTGAATTTTGGAGACTTTGAAAGCAGATCACAGAGCTCCTAAAATAGCTTTACACAGCTAAGTCAAGCCATAAATAAATCTTGCATTTCATTAAAGAATTAATTTCCAACTAATAATATTGAGACTTTGTAGGTACACATAAGGGAATTATTTTCTCTTCCCTCCAGACAAATTTAAAAATAATTACATGTTCTTCATCATCTCAAGAGACAAGAATCTCTATGGTTATTTGCTTCCAACTGGAAACCCAGGTATGAAGTGCTACTGATGCAGGTCCCATATGATTTCACACCTCCTGTGTAAAGGTGTGCAGAACTATGTGGTTTGTGTGGTAGGCAATAAATACAGCCACCACGAGAAAAACAAAATCCTGACCACGAATAGCAGATCCCAAATTGCAACAACACAAGACAGAACTGCATACACAGAGGTAAGGGCTAAGTTCAGACTATCTTTTTATAAGGAGTACTAATGAAGAGACAAGGTATTATTCAAAAATAAAAAGGAAGCATTTTTCTTCTAAATAATGGATCTGATTTTATTTTGTGCTCATAATTTCATCACACCCCTGCTTTCAGCAGGGCAGGACACTGCAGCAAAGCAAAGCTGAGCAGCAGGAAGCCAGAGGAATGTTTACATTCCTGAGCAGTGCTCTCACTGCCAGATCCACTGAAAAAAAAATCAATGTTATTATCATCTTTAAAAAAAATGCATACAGGAAACTTCATTTGGGATTTTGGACATGCAAGGGACCATCACTCTTTAACTGTTCCAAGGATTAATTCAAAGGCCATTTGTCACCACAACAGCGGCCAGCTCTTCTGTTTTGCCTATGTTTTTGTTTTCTTAGATGGGGAATGTCTGTCACAGATTCATTCATGTCTGTCACCATCCCCCAGCCAGCGGCCCTTCAGGTGGCTGCTAACTGAAAACACATCTTAAAACAAATAAACGCATCTTGACTGAGGTTCTGACCTCATGTTCAATAGGAACACAGTGTAGGTTTTGTTGCCTCTAATAATAATTTAAACATCTCTATGACGGTTCAGTTGCCCAAGGTCACGCACCTGAGGGGTGATACAGGCGAACTCCTCTGCCAGCACCACTCACTCCTGCACTTGGCTGAGGACCAGACTGTTCAGGAGCCATCTACTCCTAGGCTGCAGACAGATCAAGAAGGCCCACACCAGGTCTGATCTTTGTAGTAATGCTACAGACACTGCTATATAGAATCATAAGTGAACAGGATGGAAAAAAAAGTCTTACATAACAAGAATTTTATATAATAGTATATTTCAAATCCTACTGCTAGAATCCAACTGAAAATCTCCAAATTACTTTTTTCCCCTCAAGGAACTTGCATAAAAACATGGAATCAAAGCAAGCTTCTGGATATGTTTCACTGATGAGCTGCCCACAAACTTGTGTCCCCATTACTGCTCCCTCCCTTCATCCTATTTGACTGCATTTTCTTTAAACAAATCCACATATTTATGAGCAAATAAAATTTTGACTGCATCTTGCTCTACAGACGCAGTAGTTCCCCTAAGGAGAGGCATAAAAGCCTAGTCTTAACAAGGGCTGAAAAGGCAGTCTCCTCCTGACCCCAAAGGTGAAATTTGTTGTTTATTAATCCAGATCAGCAATTCCAGGAGTGGTGAAAAGTTAACCTCCCCTCGTTGATTTATGTTGTGGCAGTAGCATTATGTAACAACAGTAATATAAACTACAGTTTTATGCACACAGCTGCCTTGATTAAAACAAAGCAATCCATACTGCCAGGACTGTTTGCTTTGATGCAATGCTTACACAGCACATGGCTGGTGGCTAGTGAGTGGACAGCCAACAGCATGGACCCACACACACAGTCACAGGCAAAGTCATCTCCCATCACCACAGCATCCATGGTAAGGACTTCAGCAACAGGAAACCTCCCAAGTTTCATATGGAATGAGCCATACAAGGAAGAGGTAAATAACTACTTCTCCATACACCTCATAGGGGACTTTGGAGTTGCATCTACAGGCAGATCGATCAAAAAGCGTGAGTCCTCTCCACACACAAACCATCCAGGACCACTGTTGCACAGGTTGGTTGGACAGTGGCCCAAACAATAAGCTGTTTTCAGAAAACCAGGGATTCATCCTCTTATGTGGCATGAGGGAGGGATTAAGCCTTAATTTAGCACCATTTAGAAAAGATTACCCTTTAATTGCAATAGGAGTTGGCAGACACTGGTAGCAATGAAAAGCCTTTATCCTGCAAAGCTTCCAGGCAGTCAGTGACAGCTCCCAGGCCAGCAGCAGAGAGCCAGCCCATGCTATCCCCAGCCAGCTGCTCCAGGCCACTGGACTGATGGGGCAGAATGAGGGGGCCAAACAGCTGCATTACAACTGCAAAGACAAACCCCTCATTCATTGGCATTCAGATTGGGTAGGCAGGGCTGCCACAGTGCACTGAGGAGCCAAAGCTTTCAGAAGGGCTCAGCTGTCAGTACCACCCAGAGCTCTGCCCGGCAGGACCCAGCTGGTTTGGGCAAAGATCCAGTACTGGGGATATGCCCACTTCCTTCTGGTATCAGTCTGGCCCAGCCAGCAGAGGAGGATCCCCACTGACCTCAGCTTTGCTATTCTCTGTTGACAGGGCAAGAAAGGTGTCATGCTGTATCTTCTGGCAGCAAGATCTCTTCTAAAGCAGATACATGACATGCCTCAGGTGGAAGGTTGCCAGATCCCTGCCAAGGGTTCCCAGTAGCCCATTGCTGCTCAGGAACCTGTTACAAATGTCTTCTAATTTGGAGCAAAGCTAAATGGCCTTCCAGATTGGCAACCACGAAAACGTAATTCTTGTTCAAATAGATTTTGCTGCAGCAGTAATGTCTGTTTTACATCTGCACTGGATTAAACCAAGTTTAGGCTGGCATAGGACATTCCAAAGCCTACTGCAGTTTAACTCAAGCCAGCTTTATTTTTAAAAGTTCAATGAAAAGTAATAATTTCTATGCATAGACAAGGCTTTAAACCAAGGTTTAACCCCCTTCCTCTCCACTTCTTTCCCATGCCTGGCAGTGCCTGGCATTTCTGACAGCCTCAGGCCTGAAAGATGAAGCCCCTGCCCAGCTGGCTGAGCCATCTCAGCTTACTGGGAACCAGTGAGGGGAGAAAGAACTCTGCGGCATGGAGGCTGGGAGCTGGAGAAGAAAGCTGTGTGACTGATTGGATGAGGAGCCATGAGAAGTACTAGTGTCAAGGGAGAAAGCAAATCTTGAAAGGAAGAGGCAAAGAGCACATGTCCAAGGGAAAAGATAAGAGATGACAGTCGAGACAGTGGCACAGGGTAACAGTGGCAGCAGGATGATCAGCGACTGTAATGGAATTCAAATGAAACCAAGGAAGAGGAACAAAGCCAAGTGCAGGATGAAGAAGGAGTGGGAAGAAAAGAGATGAGCCTGTAAGCCACTTGTCCACTTCAGATATGAATGGGCAGCCTCATTCTCTTTGTGCCCTAACTGCTTCCAGTTTCTTAGCCTATGGCTGAAGTTTGTCTTCTACCCTGGAAGAAAACCTGACCAGTAATTGTGTCATTTGCTCAGGGCAGTCTTCCTATAAACTTTTAAGTTTTGAAAGTTCAACACCAAGTAGCCTGGCATTGCACTCAAGAACACCTTAGAAGAAACTTAAGAGTATATTATTAGTTATCCTTGGACATTATTACACTTTGCATTCACTGTCACTGCTACCCTTGCTGCTCATTCTCAAATGAAACACTGGATACATCTATACAGGACTGATGTCTAAAGCACAATTAATTCAAAATAAAATTATGATCCCAACACAGAACTGAGAGTCGCATCTTGTACTCAATGACACACTGAAGCAGACAAGTGTTACTTTTTAAGAATACAAGGAGGAATTCTGTCTCTCCGGGAGTTCATTTCATATTTAGAGCTTGAATTTCAGCAAGTTGATTTGTTGCATTTTAAACAGACACTAGTTTTAGGCACATGAAGGCCACAAAGTTAAAGAAAAAATGAAAGAAATTGAGTAAGAGGAACTCTAGCCATCCCCACAGATGTGATTCAAATTCCTCAAACTTTTCCATTATTACTGTAGTCTTCTGCACTGCAAAAAGAAAGAGAAACAGACATATATCTATTATCTACAGATCTGAAATTTCAAGACACTAGGTCAGTAATAGGAAAACATTACAACTACATTCTGCTGCAGCACCAGCTCCAAAGGTAGCATTAAGATAGATCCTAAAACACAAGAAAAGAAGTTTAACAATTCAAGAGTTAAACAACCTAAGTCTGGGCACTGGAGAGCATTCCTGGGTACACAGACACCAAGTACTGGACTGTTCCCGATAGCACTGGAATCCTTTAGAAGTAAAATCTAGCTTTAGAGCCTCATTGAACTAAGAGGCAATGCAACAACTTGAATCTGCATGAACACCATCTCATGGAGGCTCTGTTCCCTTGTTCAGCAGTGCCTACTGAAGATTAAGGCCACATTCTTCATACAAAGCCTAATGTTATGTGCAGTAAGACAAAGCTGACACATGACTACCACAGCATGGTACCAGGCAACAAATGGAGCTCAGGGCAAGAAAAATACTTTCATCAAATTAATCACTCTCTATGGAGATGACCCTTGCCACAGAGAACAATGATAATAAAACAAGAAAATACATTTCTCATAAAGCACACATAGAAATATAGTGTCAACCTTAATGCTCTTTCAGGTCTATTGTGGGAAAAAGGGCATACACAGCCACATTGAAAGCAGCATATCACAGGGCTGATAAATGCTCTTTGAGGCCAGTCCTCACAATTCCCAGAGCCAAGAACCTTAAAAGCAAACAGATGCCTCACAGAGGCTTCACCAGCCCCAAAAGCCTCCCTGGATGAGCCAGATTCCAAGATGTCCCCCAGCTGTAGTCTCTCACACTGAGGAGCATGAAAGGAATGAATGCCTTACTATCCTCCCCAAAAACCCTAACAATAGGGAGGTCAAAGGGAACATCAGATCAATTTTAATGTTAACAGGCTTTGTGTCACATTAAAAGGGTCCATTTGCTTCAGTCCCAATAAGGCATTTATATTTTAGGGCACTTGGCCACACAGGCTACATTAGAACAACCGGCTACAAACCAATGAAGTAGCTATTTTTTTATCTATCTATCTATCTATCTATCTATCTATCTATCTATCTATCTATGTGTCTGTGTCTGCATATACTAGCAGTTCTCTCCCACAAAATTCCTTTACTGTACTCCTATGGTTTGGCTTCCACCTGTTTCCCAAGTGAAATGAGCAGGCATTTCTCCTTGTCTCCTTCTACAAAGAGAAAATAAGAACAAGCTGATTTGTTATTAAGTGCTCAGGTGGAAAAGCTGTCTGAAATATAACACTGACAGGAAAGCTGTGCTCTCTCTCTTGGAGGAGAGTTGGAAAACAGAATATTTCAATGGGAAAGTTTTCCTCCAAACTTCCAGGACAGAAAATGCTCAAGTCAACTATCCCAGCAGCCTTGACATAAAGTCGACAACCCAGCCCTCAGAGGCCCTCTCTACTTCCTAAAACCCTCTCAGATTTCAGAAAGAAGTGACCACAAGATATGTACTTAAGCGTCCCTCAAGCCATGAAGAGTCCTAGCTATGGTTTCCCTCCAATCCACTACTGTGCTTACCTCCACTGTGAACCCAGAAAAACAGGAAAGTGTAACGGCTCACATGAGTGAAAATTAATCCTGAAATACAGGACTGTTCCCACCCCAGAACCCCACAGAGTTTACTGTAACCACAATTCATTCACATTGTTTAAGGAGTTACATTAGCAGTTTACAAGTACAGAGAACTGAATGATGCAGAATACATGCAGGGGTGAGAGGAGTGCTTCAAAGTTGCCAAACATCACAGTGATTAGTAGGATCACTGCAAAAGCCTACATGCAGGAATATAAAACCCGTGAAATGCCTGACAATGACAGATGATTAACTCTTCTCTGCATTCCTGTCCCAAGGGGTAATACTGCAAGTGTCACAGTAGATAGCATTCCTTCAGCCCTCTTGAAGTCCAGACAAACAACAATGTATCTCACATGCTCCACTTAGTAAAGTGTAGATTCAACTACTCAATCCTTCAGTGTGTATTCACTGACTAAATAGAGCAGGAGGGGGTGAACCATAAAAATCAGTTCAAACTTCAGAATTTAAACTATGGGGCATATTTTAAAGCACAATACATAAAAAACATACATATGTAAGCAACAAAGTAACGAACTGTAGAATTGTTGATACTGAAGACTGGAAGGGAGCTCTGATCCAACCTTCCTGCTTAAGGCAGGGTCACCACTAAAAACATGCTCAGGACATTGTCCAGTTGGGATTTCAGTGACTCCCAAGATGAAGGCCACATAACCTATTGGCAAAGAATAGAAAATAACTTACATATGGCACATTGTGTTTTTGGTTACTTATGTATGTGCTATGGCTCAGTCTTTGGTTTTTATGGACTGCTCTGTAGCAACACAAATAATACTGGAGGCTAGAGCTGAACAATTCCACAGCTTAATTTGTTCCAAGTGACTCAAATCTGGTCTTAAAATATTTCTATGATTACTGAACAATCTTAGAACAAGACTTTGTTGTATCCACTGGGGGGAGGGGAAAATGTTTTAAAACAATCCTTCTCCCCACTGAGGAAACACTGCTCTAATTTAGCCATTAAGTGCAAGTGGTCCTGTTTCCCAAGAAATAGTTTGGATATTTTGGCTTCAGCCCACCTTCCTGAATTGGATTCAATTAGCAGAGAATATACATGCGAAAAACTGAGGTAATAATAACACCTAAAGAAGAAAATTGCAAGAATGCCTTAAATTTTGCATTTTGTGTCTGAGTTAAATGTGTCTGAAAGGCAACCTGACAGAGCTTCAGGCGGAAGCAGATGTTTTACTCAAGCCTGTAAACTGCACCACGAGCCAGAAGTGTCTAGTGCATCCCTATGAACCTTCCTACCAGCAGATGCTCCTCATCAGCATGTCCTGAACCCTTTTCATCTGTGCCAACCACTGCAACGTGAATCTCACTCTCACTCAAAAAATACAATCTCTCATCAGTTCCTAAGTCAGCTACGTGCTGCAGTGTGGCACCTTCCCAGGGAACACCCCATCTCTGCTGCTCACCATCACAGCACCTAGCATGTTTGCCCCAATAAACCACCTTGGGCAAGAGAAAACAAACACCACGCTATTAACAGGAAAATCTGGTGCAAGACCACCATCAGCTCTCCACCACTGACAGACTTGACTCAGCTGTCTGCAAAGACAAACTTTCATGTGAACGTGGCTAGCAATTTCTTGGTTAAAACCATGTACTTTCTGAAAGCATCCCCAAAAGGGAGCCAAGTGGAATTGGTTTACACAGCTGTTGACCACAGTGAACCAAGACACAAGTTAGACAGAAGCTTTTATTCACATGGATACAAGTCTCATAAAGCTACTGTATTAAACCGAGCCAGAGAAAAATTCAAATGCAGACCACTGCTGGATGATTTCTGCTGAATTGGAGATCTACATTTATTAGGGAAGTATGTTTTGGCAAGATGACCTTTCTTCATTTCATAGTATGTACCAAAACTGAGGGCACATGCTATATGACATGCTTGTTACTACTTGTGACCTGTTGGAGACAGTCACACTCATCCAACAATAGCCAATTTCTATTTCAAAGGCCAAATGCTCTCTCCAAATGACATTGTAGAAAACCACTGAATAATTATATACTGACTGCTTGAAAATGCATTCTTTCATTTCCTTCCTAGTATCACATTGTTGAGAAGTTTCACCCACAGCTCCCAAGAGCTATAGGGCTGAGTGGACTACAGATATGTCATGCTACTCAGCCACCCTGGGCATCACAACCAAACTTCTCCCTCAAAACATACACAGCCTTGTGCAGCAGGATGTGATAAAATCCCTTCCGGTTTACAGTTACCCATTCATACAACACAACAAGCTCCAAACAAACACCATTCTTCATCATCAGAAAAGACTGTGGATTCTGACCTTGGAAAATCAGAGGTAACAGACTCTCTGTGCACAGGAAGCAATGAATACTGTTTGGTTTGGGCAGGCTGGAGGCCAGTTCTGGTATTAGGTCAGTATACCTCTCTGCCTTGGAGCCAGAGTTGAACTACAGGCCCAGTTCCGTACAGCACTGACACTGAACATGCAGAAGGACTTCCTAATGAACTTACCAAATACTGTCTCACTTCCTACAGCACAGCCCTCTGCACCATGCTGGGAGCTTGCCAAGCTCCACACTGCACATTGGCAACAACTGAGGGATGACAAAAATAATTTAAGGAGACCAAGGACTGCAGCATGCTGTAGTCTGGGCCATCCAGCACAACTCAGCACCCCACCAGACACACCACTTGTTTCAGTGAGAGCTGTATAGGTCTTCGTATGGCACAGCTGCTTTCCCAACATGGACACAGGACTGCAGAGAATCCATATCCAGTCCCCACTGAGCTTCAACTATGCTGGGGCCAAATAGTCCAAATTAGCCCCATGTCCCTGCTTGCTCAGAGCCCCAGTGGCGAACCCATCTGTTTGTGGGCAAGACAGACCACACCTTTTAGCAGACTCCTCAGGCAAGTCCCCACTCCAAAGTGAGGTGAGCTTGACATCTGCTGCCTGGTGTATATTTCAGCCAGAAAACGACTGAGAAGAGAGGAGGGGAAGGAAAGTAGGAGGCAGAAAGAAGGAAGATGAGCTGGAATATGGAGAAACTAAGAAAAAATGCCACAGTTTACAGCTATTATACCTAAAACTTCAGCTCTTCTCTGAAATGGAGGGTACTCCATTCATCTGGATGGCAAAGTTCATCTATGTCATTCCCCTCTGCCGAGGTTTTGTAGAACTGTATTTCAAACCCACACTATATTCCTCTGTTGCTGGGTTACCAAATCTGAACAAACAATTCTCTGCAGTCTGCCAAAAGCAGAGAAAGAAAGCAAATGAATGCCTGGAGTATGCATCACTCTCTGGAAGTCATCTTACAGCCCAAAGCTGCTACAGATTAGTCACAAGCTCACATACCACAGAGTGAAAGAGGAAATGGTGAACCTATTAAGTCTGACAGCAGTGCATAGACTTGAGAACTGCTGATCCCACCCTCCTGCCCCCTCCTAGTAAAATCAGGCAATTTTCCAATTCTCTTGCAGACTTGAAGAACGTCTGGTCAAAGGGATATATTGGGTATTAAGTCAAAGGGATATATTGGGTATTAATGCTCCTGAAACTAGCAAGTATGCTTCCATAGATTTTTGAAAGGATGAATCAAGATTTGAAATGAGGAAACTGCAACAGGCCATGTGACAAAACACCAGTGACTGTAGGTTTAAGACTTTCAGTTTCCAGGCAGGACATCTGCCACATCAGGGGCTGCACAAATTTCCGCTTCAGGGGTGTGGGAACACACAGATGTCCCCCACTGTGAAGCCCTCTGAGTTCACTCCAGTCCTCAGCAATACTGCTTGAAGCACCTGTGCAGAGAAGCCACCAGCATGCAGCATTTGGTCTAGTGTTTCTTATGTGAAGATGGTCTGCCCCTGTCCTCTGAACACCCAGGCAGCCTCCCATCCCACCTTCAAGCCCCAGCTCCCAGGTACCCTCATCTGGGACTGCACATTGAAGGATGCCAAACGCAAATGTTCTAATGAACAATTTATTTGTGTAAACACAAGAAATGCTACAAGAGAGACTACATCCCGAGACAGACCTCAACCAAAGCCACCAGCCTGACAACAACGTTGCCACTGCAGCATCCCCAGTACTGCTAATTCCCAGCAGCCAGGCCAGACAGACCCTGCTCACTGTGCAGCTGCTGACTGTGCTGCTAAGGCAGCAGCTCCACTGCCAAGCTCAGCAGGAAGACTAGCTGAAGATGCTCTTCTCATTCCTTGTTTGCTGCTGCTTTAGCACACTCTAGGTGAGGTGGTACTTGCACAACCATGTACAACATGCCTGTGACCCAAAGTGGGGTACTGACCTAATTTAAGAACAAAACCAAAAGAAAGAAAAATAAAATCTGGCTCAGTTCCACAGCGTAGTTTTACTATATCCCCTCCACAGAACAGCAAACACTCAGTGCTGCCACACTTCCAGGGAAGAAACAGGTAGCAAATTGCACTACTGTTGCCAAACATTGAAACCTTGGGTTAACTTAATATAGGAGCTTAGAAACAAATTATCTAATGTTTGCTGGAGGTCAGGGACAGCCCTCATTTCCGGCCACGGCACAGACAAACACCGCAAACCAAAAGTAAAACATGACTTTTCCCCAAGACCCAGCTCTCAGATGAGACTACAGCAGTTTAGGGAAAACCACTTCTGCAGAAACATGGTGGTTTTTAAAATAATTCTACCTGAAGGTCCTTACAATTCATCCAAATCAATGTGGTTGTTCTAATACATAAGGTATAGTTAGTTTTATCAGAAAAAGAATGTTCTTCAGAAGAACATCCAGCAATTTCATAAAATAATCTGAAATCATCACTTCAAGAATAGTATTTTTTGTTTTTAAGAAAGGCAATTCAAGGAACACCGGCAAAGAAAATTAATTTAGTAAAATTAAACATTACAGGTTACTATTTCTAGTACACCAGGAAGAACTGGAACGTTTAATATTTCACATTTTGTTTTTTCCCCAAATAAGGGTATGTGAGAAAAGAAGCTTTTCCATAACACAGTACTAAGTGTCTATATCACTGCAAACATCAGATTAATATCAGGGGTGCCTCTATTCTTCATATAAAGCAACTATGATTTATCAAAATATGTTTAATTTACACAGGAATATTTTGCTTACCCCATCCACAGCTTTGAGTCTGATTTGACAGCAGAGACAGCAATTTTGTTCTAACATTTCAAGTGTGGCAGGTGCTGAACTCCAAGTAACAATCACCATTAAGTCCCCAAGATAGATTCACAAAAGCATAACCATTTTCTATTAGTATGTGCAAAATTGCTATCAGTTTCCTAAATTCAATTTGCAGTTGTACATTTCCTACTCTAGATTTACATCTATATAACCAGAATTAAATTTCACCTAAGCTGGTCTATTTAAAGAAACATTTATTTTATGCAATAAACTCTTTAACAGTGCTGCGAAGTTAGAGGTAATTTCAAATGACTTTAATGTCCTTTCCTTTCAGCAGGAATCAATATATCACCTGAATATTTATTAGGAAGAGGCTGCAGACCTGTACCTGAGGCCTTAGAGGTATTGCAACTGAACATCATTATTTACCATGATTAAATAGAAAGACTTGGTCAATCCAGCATTCATTCATAAGCACAGAGGGTCTAATCCCAGTCTGTCATGGGTTTGTTAGGTAACTTTAGCCTAGCTGTTTCTTCCCTCTTTGCCTTTATGTTCTTACACACAAAATGAGCACAGTAGTACAAACTGGCAAACGCTCTGAGAAATCCAGTGGGGAAAATCACTGCTACTTCAGCAAGCAGCTTACAATGTCTGTCTGCAAGGTACACAGCACCTGAGGTACCACCTGAGGTGACACAAGTACACCTACATGAGGTAGACAGGAAAGGCTATGATTTCTCCTTCACTGCTGAAGAAGCACAGTTAAATGTTACATTAATAAAATGTAACATAATGAAACGTCAAACCAGCCTGGATGAAATATAACATACCCAATTAACTAGTACATACATAAGTCAAGCAAAGCAAAACTTCTGTCACCGATCACAGATCCTCTACACTCCACCTCAATATAACTCAAATTACAGGCTGGGACACATCGCCTCAGCTGCATCATATGCCCCACTTGGGCTTCATGGGAAATGAAGCAGCAAGGTTATAGGAACGTTTCTTTCAAAGTCAGCTTGCAAGATTACCCAGGAGCCATCTACAAAGTAGTCATAAAATGGCATTATAGTCAATACATGATTCTCAAAGGTGAAAAACAGAAACAAGGGTCACTGTTACCATACAAAGAAATGAAGAGCCCTGTGGAGATCATTGCCAGTAATCTTGTTCCCTCCTTAAAAACCACAAACCATCTACATTACACTAACTGTGACATACTGACACGTGCTTTTAGAATTTAAGGATAGACACAGTCCACTTACAAATTTTTGCATTGTTACAGAAATAATTAATCATAACACCCATGTTTTCCAATGGTTTAAACACAATTCTACAACCACCAATACAACATAACCACTTAATCAGAAAGGAGCTTTGGACAGCAGCCAGTTTCATAACTGAGCTAGTATGAAATAATATAAATAACATAAATAATAGAATATAATAGAATAAACATAATAATAAGAAATATTATTAAACTAATTAAAGCATATCCACATCTACAATAGCCAGCAGGACAGAAAACCACCACATGCTTGCCCTGCACCCTGCCTAACATGGCCTTGTGCTGCTTAGCTCTCTCGACATAGATGAACAAAGTAAACTCTACAGAGACTAAAAGGGCTGTATCTTAAAAGGCTGCATGAAGTCACAGTTAAGAAGCAAGAAATGGAAAGCAATACTGTTCTAGTTTCACATCAATCTCCCACATTCCACAAGAACAACTTAAGTAACCCAAGGTGGAGGCCCTTTAGGTCGGAGTGTGACATGTAGTTAGTCTTGTATGCAGCACTCCTCTAGCTAAGTGTGGGAAAAACAAGAAGTTGCATAAAACAGCAAAGATGATAAACTCCTTCTCTCATACATCTGCTAAAGGTTTACAAGATCCACAGCAGACCAGACTCCTGCACAGCATCACAAGAAAGCTAGAGGAGGAACATTCTTTCCCTGAGTAGGCTAACAGAGTCTTCAAGCTGTTCCCAGAATTGTCTGCTTCTCAGGTTTTGGCTTAATTAGAGCGGGACATGAACTCACAAAGCAAATCCTTCAAAATGTTAAAAGCAAAAAAGAGTGAATCATTGCTGATTCTGCTTTTTTTTTTTAATCTCTTTTACAAGCTTCTCAATTGTTACAGCCCTAAAAGAATGAAAAGACAGTATAATCGAGCTTTTTTCCATCTGCAAGCCCAAACACGTAATGCCCAAACACACATAGCACAGCCCAGTGACTAAAGCACTACCTGTGATCGAGGCATCCTGGCTCCCACTGGTGTGTCAGGCACTGCCTTGCTGAATGAGGCTGGGCCAGCCCCGTAACCTCTCCACGCTGTCTTGCATTCCACCTACCAACTGGGTTTACTGACTTTTCTCTCCCTTGAGCTCAACTCTGCAACTGCCTCTGCCCTTGGCTTCCAAGTTTCTGCTCCTGTATCCTGCTGTAGCCGTGCTGGTCTCCTTTAGGAACAGCAGCCTTTCAGTTTGCATTTTTAGTTAACAAGTTTATAGCCATGTAATTCAAAGTAATTAACCTCTTTGCTTATGCTTGTTTAACACAATAAAAGCAAAATAAAGCTTTATTTACAAGACCAAAAGATATATAGAAAGCAGGAAAGGAGGGCATTCACCAATTCAGCTGATTTTGTACTAGTCTGTTACAAGGATTTACCTCTCCTTTGAAATACTGTACTCTGATTTTACTTAAAATCAACCTCCAACTGAATAAACTAAAGCTAAGCCCCATTAGATACAGTTTGTACAGGTTAAATCCACCTATAGCCACCTCTTAGGCTGTATCAGATGTTTTGCGATCAAGGCAAGGCCTAAATCAGCTGAAAAGGAGTACAAGGTTTGCCTGCATGCCAAATCAGTGAACCAAACAAAGCTATATGCAGAGGAGTTCCCATGGGCCATGCTCTACAGTGGGCTGACAGGATCAGCTCATAAGGGGCACAAACCACCAGTCTGCTTTCTCTGACTGCTCCCCAGACACCACTTTTCCCCCATTCTATACCTAGAGATCTTGCACGAGAAAAACTTAATGTGCAAACTGCCTAATACAGCGTTCCTACTGACAAACTTTACTCTCCTGTACTGATTAGATCTGGAATATCCCTTAAAATAGAAAGTAATAAAAAAATACGCCAACGGCAGGACCCGCACCAAAACAAAGCTATGTGAACTGAAGTCTGCTGTATTATTTTCGTGGCGGTCCCCATTGAGGAAGTGATTAACAACGCAAGATTTCTCCTTCCACACAAAAGCAGGCATATATGACAGCATCGCCACCGCACCTCGGCCCCGGCCCTCGTCCACCCCGGGCCTGCTTGGCTTTCGCCCGGGGGCGCGGTGGCGGCAGCCCCAACGCCGGGGAGGGGCAACCCCGACCCGGCTCCTCGCCCTTCAGCAGCCCACCTACCGAATCCCGAGGCGGAACGGAACAGGGCGGAAAGAAAAGCGTGTACCCGCTTCCCCCCCTATCCCCCTTCATAGGAGCGGGGTCGGGGCAGAAAGGCCTTTTTTTTCCCCATTCCTTCCCTCTTCTGGGCCGGCCTGCAGCCAGGCGTCTCGGAGCTGTCATTTTGGGGAAGGGGCAACCGCCCTGCCGGAGCCAGGCCGAACCCTGGGAACCCGCCAGTCGCCCCACAGCAGCCCCGGGGCCCCTCTGCCGCCCCGCGACTCCAGATCGGCCCCGCTCCCACCGCCCCGCGCTGCCTTCGCCCTTCCGCCCGCCACGGCCGCG
>WBNO01005526.1:0-38112 GCA_013400575.1 Peucedramus taeniatus | reverse complement strand
AGGGCCCACTCGGGCCGCCATCGACGGTCCAGGCGCGCGCTGCTCTCGCCGCGGATCCTCCCTGGATCCCGCCCGCCGCCGCCGCCGCACTCGCCGCAAGCGCCGAGCGCAGTGAAATCATTCAAAAGGCACGGCCGGGCCGGCGCCCCGTAGGACGCTGGGAGCAGGAGTCCTCGGTACTCGCCGCTCCGCGCACCGCACTGCTCGCCGGACTACAACTCCCGGCAAGCACCGCGACAAGGGAGAGTGGTGGCTGGCGGAGAGGAGAGCGACCTCTGCCGGGGTAGCGCGACGGGGAGAGGGCAGGGCTGGCGGGGCCCGGGTACGGCCTGGCCCGACACGGAAGGCGCCCCGGGACCCCCCCGGACACAAACTGGGGCACAGGCCCCGGGGCCACGGGCACATACCCCGTGCACACACCCTGGCGGCCCGGACCACGCTCAGGAGGGCTTTCGTGGCGGGTTTGATAGAGCGTCGGGATCGACTGGGTATGAGAGATGGGGCCCGTGCAGCAGAGTGTGGGGGGGGCAGACGGCCCGGTGCGGCGGGCGGTGCCACAGCAGCAGGGAAGGGACAGAGGGGCACAGCAGAAGGCTGGCACCAACCCCACACCGTACCGAGAGCTGCCAGCATCTCGCTGTGTCCGGTGTTCTGCATCTAGAGGTGGAATACCCGCTACAAGGCGTTGTCTGCCCACCGACAGGGAGCCAGCCGTGTCCCCCGAGTCATCCTGAGGATAACCGCGGCCACGGGACACGCTGTTCCGCTGTGGCTGAGCTAGGTGGCATTAAGAGCCAGTGCCGTGACCAGCCGTGGGACAGTGACACTTGGGCAGCTCTACTGTGCTGCCTGAAAAGGATTTGCCGGCATGTGAGGAAAATGCCATCACTCTTTGCCCCAGGTTACACCCATCGGGCACGTTTGGTGGCAAAGGCAGGGATTGGGACACTCATCGGGACACCACGGGTAGAACTAATTTCTAAAGCATAGTGATGACTGAACAGAGACAAACCTCTACTAGCTGGACCATTGCAGTTCCTAAGCAGCCCCATAAAGTGGGGTGTGTGTGTCCCTGTGGGGTGGGGAGATGCTTCACTCCCATGGTCAGGAGCCCTACAGCTTCATCATCCCTTCATACAGCAAGTGCAGCTTGGACTTTCTTCCAGTGTCAAAAACAATTGGTAATGAACTGCTGAGCAAACAGCAAGCATAATAAAAACAATTACGTGTTTGAGCACTCCACAAGGTCTCAAACATAAAACAATGTATTTACTCACAGCTGCAGGGTTTTTTCAAGCTCCTTTGAACTTCTGCCTGCACACTTTTCCCTTTAATAAGCTGTGTCATGGCTGAATGCTGCCTGTTAGTCATGAAGCTGCCTTGGTCGATTTTTCTTCAGGGCCCTGACACTGCCTGGAGCTCCCTGTGCATCAAGTGCACACTGTTTGTCCTGTGAGCACTGATGTGACACTCAGTCACCCAGACCTTAGAAGTAGCAAATCAATGTCCTCAGCCTAGACTGTGCATGTGAAATTCCTTTAGTTTTTTACTTTCAGAATTCTCAGTAGAAGACATTTTCACTCTTGTGTGCCTCTGTACCGTCATGACTGTCACAGAATGTTTTTAGGGGTTTGAACATTCTGATTCTTTTATAAAGATAAGTGAGGAAAATAACAGCATTACCTCTCCTCCACACTCTGTTTTTTGCTATTAGGATTTCTTTGTGTCCTTTTATGTTTTCCTTTTGTCTACCCAAGTAGGTAGCGTTGCTAGTCCCACCCATTCACAACTGATTCATCATTAAGATATTTTTAATAATAAATACTGGCTTGTTTTCTTTCACCTCATACTTTCTGAGCCTTCATTCCAGGTTTTCTCTGCAGCTCTGGGCTCAAGCACATTAGCTACCCGTGTGTGCTCCTCCCTCTCCTAAACTGAAACCTGCATGTAATGACTTGCTCTCAGGACACAGAGATTCAATTCACATCCTGAATATTTCTGGGATTACAAATGAATTGTGAGATCTGACTAGTTTGAGGGGTTAATAGAGATGAGCTGATCAACTCATCATAGCACAAGGGACTTCGCTGGGTAGTTTGTTTTCTAGGTCATATCTAGAACTATTGCTTTTTTCTAGGTTTCAAACTTTATTATTTTATAAACTGCCCAAGATGCAAAGGCAGAATTATAAATACTGCAATATCTAACTTGAAAGTATCCCTGCCCATTTTCAGAAAACTGGAGTCACTTGCCAAAGTTAAGGTTCCCATCATCCTTGAAGGTAATGATGCAGGATAATAAAAGCTTGTGTAATGAGTGGAGGAATACAGCCTGGCTAGTGCCCATCACCTGCTCCTGAGCACAGCCAGAGACCATTGTCCATTTCCCCAGGTCACTGTCCCCAAACTCCATCAATGCAAAGGCTTAGCTGCCACCCCACTGATTCAAGGTGTCATGTATTTTGGTGATACAGACTTACACAAAAGCTGGAGATTGTTGCTCTTCTTTTTCCTGTTGAGATTTTAAAGCTATCCACTGAGAACAAAGTGGTAGAATTATACAAGAACCATCTTGAATGCTAAAATAAAATTGGGTAGTGTTTCTTCTTGTGGAAATTAACCTGCAGAAAAATTTTTCCCTAAAGTCATAGCAAAGGCAAAGCCCTGCAATGCTAATTTTATTTAACCTGAGTCCCAATCCCAAAGCAGGTAGGCACTATAATCCAATGCTGGAAAACATTCAAGTATCTGAATGTGTAAACCAATCTAACCTGTGCTTAAAATTGGGGTCATTGCAGACAGGAAACTCCTTCTAGATTTCTTTCTTTTTATACATTACTTTGGATAAGTTCAAGTGTACCACAATTAGAGGGGTACAGCACATCATAATTTCAATCTCCTTTTATCCACTGTATTTGTGTACTGCTCAGCTATAGCAAACACCAGAACAAGAAAGTCTTTAAATTGGCCCTGAAACAGCTGTAAGAAACCCCAGCAAGCTGTTCCAAATTTCTCCTCTTATTTTCTACAGAAAAAAAAACCAAAACAACTTTAGGCATAAGACTTTGGGACTGCTTAGATGTTTGGAGGCATGGTAACGATCCTAGGTGAAAATGAACTTAAAATCCTCTAGACTGTTTAGTGAATGTAGCCTATGTCAGATTAAAAAAAAAAAAAACACATTATTTTTCAAAGTATTAAAACTCATTCTGGAGAAGAAAAAAGGAACTACATGATCACCTTGGAAATACCCAAAGGGGGTTTTAGGAGAAGAAAAGTTTTTTTTCCATCTCTTTTACACAACAAGTAAATTCCAGAGAAATAGTCTATCAGCACCAATATACTAAATGAAGATTGCTGTAATGACTTGAATGCTCTTTCCCTGTGTATCACAGCTGTGAGGATTAAAATTTAACTTACTATTTTTCAGTACAGTATGTATTTCTCTTTGGTTGAAGTCTTTATAAACAAATTGTCGAAAGACAAAAAAAACCCCAAAATAAAAATCCACCCTGCCAAAAAACAAGTAGCATGAAGGAAACCAGATGCCAGTACTGAAAGGGAGCTGCTATCTCCATCCTCAGACTATTATCACAGGGACTCTGATTGTTGACTTAAGGTGACCTCTGTCATCTACTACAAAATTTCCAAGCAAAGAGCTGAATCAGCTGATGAATTAGCACAAATGCTCAGATTGCTCTGGCTGGCGGGAGAGGGAGAAATGAGAGAGGAAAAAGAGAGAGAGATCTTCAGATTTCAGCTTTACTCTGGTATTCAAGTCCATCTGTGTTGCCCTCAGAATTACGGTTCTAGAGCTGCTACTGCCTTCAGTTTTGCTCACTGCCACTTGAAATGCTGCTCTTCCCTTCACATACAGCCATTGTTCTTGCCAGCAGCATGAGAAAGGAAAAGCGACTTCCAGGTGGCAAAGTGTCACCTCCAGTGGCAAGAGCCCTTGTTCCCAGGCTTTCATGGCACAACTGCTGTCCTCCATCCATCTCTCTGCCATTCCACGTGATGCTGCCTTTAGGTCTGGGGGAAAAAACCCTTTAAAACATCAGACACAACCCACTTGCACAAGCACAGATTCACAGGAACTGCAGGCCCATTACAGACTGTTGTGAGTGAGTAGAAAAAGTGAAGCTAAAATAAGCTATAGTCTGGGAAACATTCCAAGAAAGCTGTGTGGACCATGGACGTGGGTCTGAGCTGGGGGAAGGTGATGTGGTGTATGGGGCTGAGTGATTCTAGTTGCCAGGTAAAATAAGCATGCTACTGGTTCAGAGACATGAGCTGAACATAAAAAAACTTAAAACAATACAAAACCACACAAAACAAAACCACCAGAAAAAGGGCTAAACTGAGGTAAATAGTAATGGCAAAGGATTAAGAGGATCCACATGGATTCCTGGCCCTTCTTTCTCTGGTATGTGTGATGATTGTCTGGTAAGTTGCTGTGGCCTTGAACATAAAGTTTAGGAGCTGCTTATTTTACCTTCAGGAAAGCACAAGAGCAATTAGGGATCAAGCTGGCTGTAATAATTTGCTGGATGTTTTTAGTGTGTTTACCCCAATTTCCATACTGGAGGGAGAAATAGGAAGAGTGTCTATTTATTCTCTGTTAGAAAAAAATTGTCTCTTGTCCAATTTTGAGATGGTTATTAAAATTCGAAGCATGTTTACAGAAACAAAAATGTGGAACAAGTAATTTTGCAGCATGACTGAAACAGTTCCTGCATCCTTTCCCAGTCAGTTCTAGGATCATGCTGCAGGCAGCTCATGTGAACAACAAGCATCAGCCCTGCAGCTCTTAGATTTCAAGAGGACAAGAAATAACAAAATAGAGAAGGCAATAAAGAGATGTGTAATTAGCCAAGGATGGATGCACTTCCAAAATCCAGGCCAGGATTTACCAAGTTCAGCTTATTTGTAGGAAACAAATGACAGAGAGATGGCTCTCTCTCCTTATCTAAATATGTTTGCTCCAAACAGGAAGTACCTTAGAAAGAATAATTTAGGTTTCTCAGTCATAAATTGTGGATGCAAATGCACTTTCCACTCTGCTGATCTGCTGTGGAAAGCGTGGAAGGGAAGGTGGTAATTAATTTTTGCAGACCAGTAAGAAGGTAGGCATTGCTGAAGAATGTGATGGAGAAATTGCCTAAGACAGAAAAGTTTAGCAAGCAGGTCTGGAGGAACTGGCATCAGGTGAAAAGCTTTGCTAAGCTGGCAGAGATGCACGTGGTGTCTCTCCCACATGAGGAATAGTGGGGGGTGGGGGGTCACCTACATCCTTCTGAAAAACCATATCTGGTGATTTGACCAGAGCAGGCAAAATGAGGGAGGATTAACCCCTCTCCCTTTGCTTTAGCTCTTTTTCTCTAAAATGGGGCTCCAAGTATCCCATCCCTCCACAGGCCTGAAAAAAGATGCTGTGAAACCTGTGCTGTGGGCATGACCAGAAGGATTTGGTATTTTTTAACAGTTATCATGGATGCAGGAGGTAAGACTTGAGTTGCTCACTAGAAGTGAAAAGAAAGTAATTTATTAAGCACTTTGTCATGATTGCTCTTTGCTGCTTGGCTTAGTTGAGCTGAAGGAAGTCCTGAAAAAACATTATTCCAAGAAAGGTTACCAAAGCTGACAGTCTTCATCTGCATTGTAACTTCCACTGGGACATTGAGAGAGGGATCTGGAATGTATATGCAGTCCTGGCATCAGGAGGTTTTTAATGGCTAATGCATTTTCTGCAGATGTACTAAGTGTCCTCTGACATATGCATACTCCACATGGATCTTATTTCCCAGTAATTGGAGTGTAACTGATAGGCCGCTGTGCTTCTTGGAAAGTGTGTGCCTTGATTGGAAAGTATTGGGGTCTTCAGTGCCTTTAAGGGGGAATAGAAAACTTGTACCTATGGCAGCGATATCACCGTTGTGGGGTTAATTAGGCATTAACAATTTAGGCAGGAAAGCATTTTCTGGGGATTAGTGACCATCTGGGAGAAACCGATGGCCGAAGAAACCCTGATTATTGGTGTATAGGCCTTGTTCTTACCCAAGGTCATCAGCAGGGCTGTGGGATATGGCTGGATCAGAGTTTAAATATCGGTTCAAAGGCGCCTTCTGACCCCTGAGAAGTTTCTCCCTGGTTTGCAGCCAGTTGTGAATAAACTGATACTGGTGAGAAGGTTTTGAAAGCATTCAAGAGACCATGTTTGAAGTGGGGAATAAAAGGTTCATGACCAATAAAAGGTAAGCTTTAATCTCTTCAGTTTATAATATCCATAAATTAATTTATTTTACAATAAAGGCTTTACCCTGGAGCTCATTAGAAGCAGTTCTGATGATGTCAGTCCCCAAAGATGATGGTACCTTGGTGTCTCAGATTTCTGCCTGGCATACCCACTAGCAAGAGATGTTTCTCAAAAGAAGTGGGAATTGCAGGATAACCCACCCAAACAGGGAGATTTTATTGCTTTGGTATGAAATTTGGAGGTTTAAATTTTCAAGAGTTTTATACACATACTTTGTACTCATACACATAGGTATGTGCATACAGAAAGAGAGAAAGAAGGAAACAATGTGATGACAGTGAGGTCCACAGAGCTCTAATCATTCTGGACCAAGTGGTGGGATCATTTCACCATGTCACGTCTCTCTGGCTCCCCCCCACAGGTGATGGAGCATGGCTTTGGGTTTTTAAACAAGGCCTGACAATTGCAAACATCCTCCTGGTTTTTTGCCTTTATCTTGAAATCTCGAGGTGAGGCGGGAAACGCCTTGGGCTCATCCCCGGCTCTGCAGTGCTGGGGCAGGCTGAGGGCTGGATCCGGGCACAGGCGGAACGGGCGGGAAGGCACAGCGAGCGCTTGAGGCGCAGGCCCGGGCTCGGATGGGCCGAGCGCAGGGACTGGGGATCCGGGTCAGCCCCACCGCCTCGCCGTGCTTGCCCCACGCCCGCCCGGTGACCGGTGACGCAGCACGAGCACGAATGGCATTGGCGAACGGGCCGTGGCATAGCCAATGGAGGCGTGAGGCGGGCGGGGCAGCGGCGCCGGCGATCTACCGGGCACCAGGTGACGTCAGGTGCAGTACGGGTCACCATTGGCAGCTGGCTCGGGCAGGGGCCCTGCTGGCAGCTGAGCGGAGATGGCGCCCGAGCCGCCTGTGGGGAAGCAGCTGTCCTGCAGCAGCCCATGAAGGTCCACACCTGCAGCGATCCACCTGCAGCGTTTGGAGGAGTCCAATGCCGTAGAAGGTGGGTGTGCCTGAGAGAGACTGTGACCCTATGGAGATATTGTGCTGGAGCAGGTTCCTGGCAGAACTTGTGACCCTGAGGGGAATCCACACTGGAGCAGCCCGTCCCTGAAGGAGCGACCCCATAGAAACGACCCATGCTGGAGCAGTTTGTGAAGAACTGCATTCATGGAAAGGACCCATGCTGGAGACGTTTGTGGAAGACTGTCTCCTGTGAGTGGGACTCCACACTGGAGCAGGGTGAGGAGGAAGGAGCAATGGACAGTATAAAATGGACTGATGACAATCCTCATTCCACATCCTGCTGTGAGGTGTGTTGCTCAGAGTCTACCAGAGCCTCAGCATGGCTCTTTCATGGCTGTCAGGCATAGTGGAAGGGTGACAATCCCCCATCCTTCCAGCTTTTACAGAGACAGGAGACGGGCATGGGGGCAGAAGTGGAGGAGATCCTGATTTAAAACCATTCTGGACTGAGGGTGAGCCTAGCCCTGGAGGTGGAGCAGCTCAATGTGCTCAAAATGTGTCAGGGATATCAGGGGTGTTACTTGGTTTCTCCCTTCCCTTCTCTCCACAGTGAAAGCGCTCACATCTCTCCATCTCTTCCTGATTTGTGGCCTGCTCCATCCCACATCTCACTCAGCAACCCCACAGTGGTCTGGCCTCGGGTTGTAACTTCCCTGTCAGGAACAGACACTGGCCTGGAGAGATGTGGGAGAGGCTGTCAGAGGACTGGCTTCTCCTGACATGCCAGGTGGAGACCAACCAGAGTCCAGGAAAAGGAAGAGTCTCTGGCTGCAATATGGAATCTGTTGTGTGCTGAGGGGTTTCCTGAGAAAAACTCCTGATGGGGAAGAAGGGTTAGAGACAAAGGAGCCATATGTGTCAGAGGAAGTTTTTAGCTGTTTAATGCAGTGGTTTTCCAGAAAAAAAGAAAGTCGGTGCTGATGGGTCGAGGGGGGAACATGAAGTAAGAACGAAGAGCAAGCACTGTTGCTGTGTGGGCAACCAGGTTTCAAATGATGAAGTCCTGGGTCTCCTATATAGCCTTGTTACCTTTCCTGCAAAGGGTACATGTGAATGGTAGTTACAGTCAGGGAGTTCAGCCCTACAGAGCTGCTGCAAACCCTGGACCGACCTATATGCCCATAAATCTTACAGCAGGTGATGGGAGGGAGAGCTCACCTGTACTTCCACCACCAAAATCCCCCAGCAAAGGCTGTGGCCACAAGAAGCAGCACTGCAATGGTGATGCTGATGGTCGGAGTTGCGCTGGGATTTTCTGGGACAGGGAGAGAAGAGGGCAACTGTGTGAGGGTGGCAGCGCCAGGCAGGAGCTGCCCCTCACGGGGCCAGTGGCTGCTGTCTGCAGCCTGCACCCCATCCCCCATGGGTGGCACCTACCCCAGGGGATGAGCAGGCTGCGGGTGCCCAGGCTGCGGTGGCGCACACGGCAGGCGTAGCTGTGCCCGTCGCGGGCGGCCACGGCCAGCACGCTGCGGAGCTGGTAGGTGAGGTCAGCGTTGGGCAGAATGGTGCTGGTGTTGAGCGCCGGGCCCGGAGGCACCTCCCGGCCATCCCGCAGCCAGGCCACGCTGATGGGACGGGGGTAGAAGCCAGTGACGTGGCAAACAAGCAGCAGCTGGTCTAGGCTGGGGGTGCGGGCGAAGACCGTGGCCACAGGCAGCTCTGGGGAATGAGAGCAAAGGGGTGGGGCAAGGGCTGGTGGGGCACGGCTGGGCCCCAGTGTGGGGGGCTTTGGGGTGGCTGTTGCAGGGTCAGGGTGGTCTCACCTTGTCTCTCTAGAATTTCTTTCCCATACTTCTTCAGGGTGAGGAAGTTGCTTTGGCATATCCAGACGGAGAGAAGGTACTCCAGGAGCACTCTGACAGACTTCTGCCTGTTGAGGTTCTTGGTGACCAGCTCTGCCACCTGGGATGGCTGTTGGGCCTCCCAGCACTGTTTATCTACCTCAAAAGCTACGAGGTCTCTGCCATCCCAGCCAACATTCAGGAAGCCTTGGCGTGTTGTATTGGGGTACAGCACACAGCCTGTACGGAACTGAACCACCAGTGGGTCTGTCAACGGCAAAACCAGTGGAGAGGTCCCATGAGTGTGTGGAACGTGGGTGGCATGAGGTGGGATGTGTCTGAAGGCACATACAGGGATGAGGGAAAGCAGAATGCAATGGGCAGCAGGGGGTAAGGCCATGCTTCAGGAGACCCCAGACACCCTGCAAGCCCTCAGGCCCCTCGGAAGAATGGAGCGGATACCGTTGTAGGGTGCTTGCTTAAAAAGAATTCTGTCCCTTAAAGTATTTGCCCCCAGTTTTCTCTTTCATTATCTTTGCTGTGCCAATCCTTCAGTTCCAGTAAATTTGGTGGCAGCTCCCTGACATACAGAGGGGTTCCTTATGCCAGATGGCAGAAGCCCCAGGGGGTATTTTTGGTCTGCTGCCCTACCCCCGCCTGCTAGTCATATGCCCCAAAAGCTGCAGTGTTTCAGGAGCTGCTGTACCCTGTGAGACCCCCCCAAATGCCATCCTGGTGGGGAGAAGGCCACAGCCAGAACCTGAGGAGAAGGACTAGGGCTCTGGCAGTGCTCATTTCTGTACTCACAGTGCTGTTTTGTGTTCTGAACTGTGTCGTGCACAAATCGGATCAAATTGCGCAGAGCAATTTTGTATTGGGACATCACATTTTCCCCGTCGCCTTCAGTTGCAGCCTGGCTGACCCAGGGCCAGTGGAAGTGGATGCTCCAGTTGGCTGGATCCAGTGTTAAGATGGCTATATCCCCTACAAGCATCACGCATGACACCTCAGTAGAGCTGATGTTGGCAAAGAGGCTAGTCAGGAGGTACTGGATAACCTGTGGCTCTGCTAGGAGAGAGGATGGAGACAGGAAAGGGTGCAGGAAGGAGATGAGTAGAGGTGATGGAGCGAAAACAGGGGATTCAGAGCAGATAATAAGAAAGAAATTTTTTAAGTGAGGGGTAGTGAGACACTGGTACATGTTACCCAGACATATGGTGGATGCCCTATCCCTGGAAACATTCAAGGCCAGGTTGTTTGGGGCTCTGAGCAGGGAAGGTGTTCCTGGCCATGGCAGAGGGGTTGGACTAAATGACCTTTGAAGGTTCTCTTCACCCCAAATCATTCTGCGCTTGTATGATTCTATGTTTTTCATCCTGCTCAGGGTTGCTTTCCTATCTGAACTTCCTCTGACTTCACTGCTTTTTTTCCTTCTCTATTTTACTTTCAGCAAAGTGGTTGTCTCCTGCAGAGGATTTTAGGCATTTTATCCCCTCCCTTCCATGCCTCCCTCCTGGCCACAGCTGCTGTCTTACCGTTCAGAGCAGATGAAGGGGCACCTTGCTGCTCCTTTGGGGTGATGTTTCCCCCCAGGAGAAGCACCTGTGCCAGGACCTGTATCTGCCAAAGATCTGGACACAATACAGAGGATATGGAGGATGGCTGATAGGAAAAGGCATTTTGTCCAGGTTGGGGCTCCCTGATAGGGCCAGGACACCAGCCCAGCCCAGAGATCAATCCTGACTTTCTGTGTCTGGTGCTGCCTGTGCTGGAAGCGAAAGGTCTCACGGGGTTGTGGTAAAACTCTCTGTGTGACAGCAGTGCCCAAAAACCCCTCTGGCTGGTGCAGCTCCCTAACGAACGAGACGCTGCTGGGAGAGGCCCTCAGCACCATGTGGAGCTGAGATCTGCCTGGCACCCATGGGCTCCCTGCAGGGGAGGACATCTTGTAGGGTAACTCAGTACCCAGGATCTGGCGGGGAACCACTGTTGTCTCTTCTGCTTGTGTGCCCAAGGCCCTGTGCTGGAGCTGGTGGGGCAGAAGTCCTGAGCTGGAGGCAGGAACAGAGAAGATGGGCAGGGACAAAACATGTTTGGGTGGTGCACGATGGGAGGTGGCCCTCTGATGCTGGGAATCATCTGCCTCCCCCTATGGCACAGTGGGCTGGCCATGCCTCCCTTGAGCAGAACTTCTGGGGTCCTCTGGCAGGGCGGGGGGTAAGAGCAGTTGAAGTGAGCCAGGGCTTCCACTTACCCTCTAAGTCTGCCCACATCCCAGGGAGGAGGATCGGGAGAAAGAGGAAGAGGAGGAGGTGAGTGGGCTGCATGGTGTGTGCGGCAAGGCTGAAGCAGAAGCAGCATGGACTGGCAGGAGGAAGACCCTGTGGCAACCTAAGCTTCCCAGCAGTCACTGCGGGGCTCGCCACCAATTGGAGAATCAATGTGTCAAGGGAGGGGCCCAGAGGTCCCAAGCTGAAGGCTGAGGATGTGTGGGAGGGACAAAGGCTGAAATAAGGTCTTGAGTACCAAGTGCCGTGACGGGCTGGGGCTGGGAAGAGCCAAGCCAGAAGGAGAAGGCAGGGAAAGAAAGACCCACAAAACAGTGCTAGGAAAAAAGATATTCAAGCATCTAAGCTGGGTTTTCCTAACTTCCCCTTCCTATCAATATTACATTGTCCTATCCCTGTTCTTGTGGGATGCATCAGGACCAATGCAGGTGACGATGGCTTTTGGATTTCAGACCTGACTGGAGAAGGATGGCTGCTGTCTTCTCAACCCCTACACAGGGAGAAGGGATACCCCCTCCAGCTCCTGGCACCTCCAGCTCAGGCTGCTCCTGCATCACTTGCCTGATTCTGGGGATGGGGCTCCCAGGGAGGAGGCAACAAGCTGTTCCACCTAGACCAAAGCTGTAGAGCACTGCTGGGGTGCTCCAACTCTGCTCTAAACACCTGGGGATGGGCCTAGCAACTCCCCTTTCCTTCCCACCAGCTTTGGTGAGGAATCCGGTCCCCCTCCCCAAGAGCCCCCGGTGCACGGGAACAGAAATGGTGGAGCCACCCCCCTGCTCTGTCCAAACTGGCACCAGTGTCCAGTGCTGGAGGGACAATGTGGTGACCAGAGTCAGTCTCTTCCCACAATGTCCCCAATCGACTGCTCTTCCCCAACTCCTTCCCTCAACATGCAGTTTCTCTTCCCCTTTTTTTGGTAGTGCCTGCACTGCGGGCGAAGGCAGAACCAAAACCACAAGCAAGGGCAAGTCTGCGGGGTGCATCGTGGTAGTGTCTGAACCCTGAATACTTTCGTTTCCATGGAGCTGTCCCAGAGAGAAGTAGGGATGCTGTGGCAGCTTGGTAGGCCCAGAAACGACACCAGCTTCCCCAGCAGCATGACACAGGGGATGTCCAGCTATGCCACCACAAGGTCCACATCCCTCCCACTAGTCCTAGATCAAGAGGAGACTGTTTGGCTGTCAGGATGGCAAAGCGCAGCCATGGGGCAGCCAGGGAGGGAAGAGACAAGGGGGGGTTTTGTCTCTGCAGTCCTGTGAGGTGATCACTTGTCCCCACGGTCTCCCCTGAGATGACTGCTGGTCACTTCTTGCTGAGCAGCTGAGAGGCCATTTGCAGCCCTCTGTCCAGTGCAGGTGCATGGGAGTTGTCTGAGTTACTCATAGGACAGGACCAGGCACCTGGCTTGTGTGGGTTCAGCCCCCCTCAGAAATTTCCTCCAGATGTTTCCCACTGTCACAGTGGATCTGCTTTAAAGTTCTGCTTTTGCCCTTCCACTTCTCTACTGAATGTACTTCTCACGTTTGGAGTTTTTTTCACTTCCTTTTTTGCTCACAACTTCTTCCTCCTCCATATTATCTCTTCTCTGGTCTGAAAATAACCCAAGGGGACAGGGGGCTGTTGGTCCACATAGACCATTGGTCCTCAGAGTCCTCTCAAGTGACCACAGTCCTCAGAGTCACCCCCATGTTACCACTGGTCCTCACAACTCCCTCAGGTGACATTGGTCCTTACAGTTCTCTCAAATGATTACTGGTCCTCGCTTCCCCTGTGCCCTAGAGCACTATAGGACTTTGAAGTTCTCATGTGTCCACTGGTCCTCAAAGACCCCACAGGTGACATTGGTCCTTGCAAACTCCCCTGAGGTGAAGGCTGTAACCCCCCCAAGCTGTGCCTGGGTGAGTTGGAGTGGAGTGGACAGGGATGCAGTGACTCTGTGTGCCATACTGGGTGGGTGGGTGAGCAGCAGCAACTACTGCACTGGGCTGTGATGAGGTGCCTTAAGAACCCTCTAAAAATGCCTGGGTGGGGTGTGTTATTGTAAGGTCTCTTAGGGGATGTGAGCAAACACTTGCAGACACCCCCCTGGTACCAGATGTTTGTGGGTGTGGTACTGTAGGGTCTCTTGGGAGGTCATTCACACGAGCAGCTTTCCTCAACAGGTTTCCTCACTGGCTGCACCTGATCTCCAGGTCTGCCTGGTACTGTGAGTGCTGCAGGATGTTCCACTCTGCTTGGGAGAGGAATTGTCCCATTTGCCCTGTGGGTGCCAAGGCTGCAGGGAGGCATGCCCACACCTAAGCATTTCATCTGTCTGTCCCAAGTCAGCAGGGGCTGGGAGAGGCTTGGTGTCACTCCTCTTGCAGTGAGGTCCTTGAGCCCTGTGATGCCTGCAGGTGACTCTGGCTGCTAGGGAAAGACAGTCCTTACCCCAGCATTGTGGTTTCCAGGTTCTGGCCAGGGGAGAACAAACACCACTGGATTTGTGGTGGATATGGCCACAAGCCAGCCAGGTTTTCTGGCTTGCACACGGCCGCCAGACTTATCCTGGGAAACTGCAGGAAGTTGTCCAGTGAAAACAAACCTTTTAAAGCTACATGTTCAAGTTTATTGGGAGCATGAGCGACATGCCTTTCTGTGTGTGTATGAACTCTGCTGTCTTTCATGGGACATGGACTTCTTTTTTCTCCTTTATTAGGAGCCTTGGGGTCACTTTACCCACATGTGCACAGTTGCTTATTTCCATGTGAGAACATGTTCATATATGCACAGGCACAAATATAGTTTTCCCCCCATGCCTTAGTGCTTCCTGCAATTAGTGCCAGTAATTCAGCAGTGTTTCAACTTGCATACATGGCTGATCAAAACCTCTCCAAGCCCATTCAACTGCTAAGGAAAAGCACATGATCTTAGTTAAAACATGAATGGTTTATTTTAATTTCATACACATCTGCAGTTCCCACACATTACACCAGAGTTTCAGCATTACTCAGCACTTTGTAAAGCCATTTCTGGCTGGGTTCTGTTAGTCTGTGTGGAACAGTTCAGTCTCAGCACAAATATTTCTGGAACATGGTTAATAAAGGCAATTTTTAGGAAAAAAACAAAAAAACAAAAAAACAAAAAAACACCAAACAAAAAAAAAAAAAAAAAAAAAAACAACAAAAACANCAAAAAAAACCACAAAAAAAAACCAAACCAGAAAGTGACAGTAGAAGGGGATAGCTTTCCACCTTCTGACAAAAGTATTACTGAAGCAGAACCAGGAGAATTTACCATTGGGCATTGAGGTGCCCTAGAGCAGCAGTGGGTGGACTGGCCAGTGCCACACGCTAAGAGATGATCATGTGCAACAAGTGAGGAGGTCTCAGATGTGCACTTGTGTCTGTTTAGAAAATTCAAGTGAGTCAAAAGCTCAGATTTCTCTCACCAGGTTTCTCTTGTGCATCTCTGAATCGAGTTAGTCTTGCAATTGGCAATGCCCAGAACTTAGGTGAAGCAGAAAAAGGTGGTTCTTGTTGCTGTGAAGGCAGTGGGAGGCAATGGGGACTGTTGGCTCCCTTCTGAGCTAAGCTTCTTTGCTCAGGATGGAGTTCCTGGACTCTGATTCCTCCATCTGCTGGTGCTTTCTGAAATGAGAGGGAGATAGCTGGATGCTCCATGGCAGAGACCTTGTAGGAGTGCAGACAGCATCTGCCAGGGCCCAAGCAAGAGCTTTGCTACTCAGTGCAGAAATCCCCTGGGCATTTCCTTGCCTCCTCTCTCACTGCCGCCCCAGGGGGCAGACAGGGACTGACCTTTGTCTCCGCACCCAAAGAACCGACACGGCAGCTACGGCCATGGCTGCAAGCAGCCCGGCCATGAGCCCTGTGATCAGCACCACTTCTGAGTTCCCTGGGAAACATAAGGAGAAGCTGCCGTGAACTTTCTGGGGTTTGCTCCATCTTGTGGGACAGGGTGGCTCAGGACCCCCACCCCATCCCCCATGGGTGGCACCTACCCCAGGGGATGAGCAGGCTGCGGGTGCCCAGGCTGCGGTGGCGCACACGGCAGGCGTAGCTGTGCCCGTCGCGGGCGGCCACGGCCAGCACGCTGCGGAGCTGGTAGGTGAGGTCAGCGTTGGGCAGAATGGTGCTGGTGTTGAGCGCCGGGCCCGGAGGCACCTCCCGGCCATCCCGCAGCCAGGCCACGCTGATGGGACGGGGGTAGAAGCCAGTGACGTGGCAAACAAGCAGCAGCTGGTCTAGGCTGGGGGTGCGGGCGAAGACCGTGGCCACAGGCAGCTCTGGGGAATGAGAGCAAAGGGGTGGGGCAAGGGCTGGTGGGGCACGGCTGGGCCCCAGTGTGGGGGGCTTTGGGGTGGCTGTTGCAGGGTCAGGGTGGTCTCACCTTGTCTCTCCAGAGCTGCCCTCCCATGGTGCAGGAGCACCTCCATGTCATCAACACAAGTACCATTGAAGAGAGTTTCCACCAGCTCACTCAAGGCGGTGTAGTTCTGGAGAAATGACTGGACATACCTTGACAACTCGGTGTCCTGGGAGAGGGTCCAGGTGAGATTCTTTGTGTCGAAGCTGAGGAAATCCTGGCCATTGTAACCCACATAGCCAAAGGCCAGGGAGGTTCTGTTGGGGTACAGCACGCAGCCTGCTGTGCACTGAACAACAAAAGGGTCTGGCGGGGCAGAGAGGAGAGAGAGGTTGTGTGAGGGGCTGGGATTGCCTTCCTGCAGACATGGTCAGTGTCTCCTATACAGCACCAGAACTATCAGATCCTTCCCCACTTCCTAGCTGCTTTTCAGAAAGGGGATGCAGTGAAGACTGAGCACTCACAGGGGATGTCCCTTTCCATGGCCCCTTCATTGATCAGATGGCTGAATTGCTGCAAATAGATCTTAAGCAGGTTTTCAATGGTGTCCCAATCAGCATGGGGCAGGGCTGAGCGCACCCAGGGCTGGCAGAAGTGGATGGACTGTCTGTGTTTATCAAGAGAACCAAGTTCGATGTCTTCCAGCAGGCCCAGCCCCTCTGTGTCCACAAACGAGGTGTTTTGGAAGGTGGTGGTCTGGAGCAGCTGGATAGTGAAGGATCCTAAATGAGAAAAGGGTTGACAGGGAGGAGATGGGACTGGGAGAAGAGGGCTGAGGAAAGTGGAGGAGCTGAAGGATGGGTCCTTGAGGTTGCAGGATTCCATGGGTCCTCCATAAGCCACTTACAGCATTTGCAGCCCCAGTTCCCATCTCCTGTACCCACCTGGGGTGGCTGCATCCCTGCTGGGGAGGAGGTGTGGAGCTAGGGGACAAGGAGGAGTGAGGAAGCAAGTGCCCAAGGTGAGTGGGAAGCAGGAAGCCTCTTGCCTATGGAGTCCCATGGAAGTAGATGTGTATGAGCCAGGGGTCCCACTTACCCTCCAGGTTTGCCCATGTCCCAGAGAGGAGGAAGAGGTAGAGGAGGAGGAGGGAGAGAAGGCAGCAGCAAGGGGACTGCATGGTTCCAGCAGTGAGGCCCAGAGTGTGCAGCAGTTGGTGCAGCAGCAGGAAGAACAGACTGTTGAGAGATGTGGCCTCAGATGTCTCCTCAGGCTGGCTCTGCCTGGAAAGTTCTGCTGTTGCTAATGGCCCTGGCAGCCAATGGGGCTGGCACTGAGGTTTAGGGGAGGGCTCTGAGGTTCCCACTTGGAGTGAGCTGGGGCATCCTGAGTATGGCTGGGGGAATTTGATTGCGAGCAAGGTCTTTCCATTGCATGCAGGAGCGGTCCCTCATGGCTGCAGCAGCACCTTGACAATCAGGGTGATGTGGGTGAACTGAATCCTCTGTTGTACCCACTTTCAGGTCGACATGTCTCTTGGCCATGTGCTGCATCCATTGCCCTGTTAGGAATATCCCTTACTTGTGTCTGGCATATCTGGCCTTGCGTAGAACAGACATTGCCACCGGCTCTGCACTGCCGGGTGGGTTCACAACAACATGGCTGTTTTTACCACAGGGCAGGCAAACCTATTCCGACCACAGGCCCTCATGCCTGGGCTCTCTGTGCCCCACGGCTGTGCACTGGTCCCATGCCTCTTTGTCACCTCCCAACCATCCCACAGCCAGGCCACTCTGATGGGGCACAGGTATATAAGCCTGTGCAAACCTGTGGGAGAGCTGGGCCATGGCCTTGGAAAGCTCTGAGGGGTAAGAGAGTGAAGGAGAAAAGTTGATGGTAATATCCCTTGACCCCTCAGCACTGCTGGTCTCATCCTGGGGAAGGGACTTCCCAGAGGTGAGGTGATGAGCACTTCCAGCCTGGACTATAGCTGTGGGGTCAGGGATGGCTGAGGAAGCATTTCTCCAGGAGCTCTTCTTGGGGTGCAAGAAGTGAAGGGACTAGAGCAGCTATAGTGTGGTGGTCCCCAAGAGGAGAGATAGGCTGCAGGGCCTGGAAAGGACTGTTTCCCACTGGCAGTCATCAGACTCCTGGAACAGTGGCAGTTGGCTGGACAGGATCTTCAAGCTGGGATGGGACCTCACCATCAAGCCCATTCCAGAGAGTTGCAGTGGATATGCAGCTTCCACCTTTCCACAGAGCTCTATTCAATGCCATGGGGCCTGGGAGCTGCCTCTCTGCTTCCCTGCACCCTACAGTGTAGGGGAGCCTGAACTCTGCCCTAAACGGCCCGACAGGGGAGAGTCTGAGGGTCAGCTGCAGCCTGGCAACTCTGCTTTCCTTTCCTTCCCACCAGCTTTGGTGAGGAATCCGGTCCCCCTCCCCAAGAGCCCCCGGTGCACGGGAACAGAAATGGTGGAGCCACCCCCCTGCTCTGTCCAAACTGGCACCAGTGTCCAGTGCTGGAGGGACAATGTGGTGACCAGAGTCAGTCTCTTCCCACAATGTCCCCAATCGACTGCTCCTCCCTCACCTGCAGTTTCTCTCCCCCTTTCCTAGGGGTGCCCATGTTGACAGCGAAGGCAGAGCTGAAACCACAGCCAAGGGGAAGTCTGAGGTGGGGTGCCCTGATAACAACCAAACACAGCAGAGGTATCCATGTTGGTATGTGACCTATGTGACCCTTCCAAGCACAACTGGGACCAGGTGTCACTACTCCATGTCACCATTTTTGGTGTCTCCAGCTGTAGGGACATGTGGAAGGCCCATATGGGACTGCTGGAGGATGAGTTCCAGCACCCCATGACACTGAGTCAGATA
Source organism: Peucedramus taeniatus (assembly GCA_013400575.1). Taxonomy (NCBI): domain Eukaryota; kingdom Metazoa; phylum Chordata; class Aves; order Passeriformes; family Fringillidae; genus Peucedramus; species Peucedramus taeniatus. Next base: position 19,570 of record WBNO01005526.1, on the reverse strand, counting down.
TGGGGACAAAAGGACACTGAACCTCTTCCCTTCTATGGAGCTGTCCCAGAGAGAAGTAGGGATGCTGTGGCAGCTTGGTAGGCCCAGAAACGACACCAGCTTCCCCAGCAGCATGACACAGGGGATGTCCAGCTATGCCACCACAAGGTCCACATCCCTCCCACTAGTCCTAGACCAAGAGGAGACTGTTTGGCTGTCAGGATGGCAAAGCGCAGCCATGGGGCAGCCAGGGAGGGAAGAGACAAGGGGGGTTTTGTCTCTGCAGTCCTGTGAGGTGATCACTTGTCCCCACGGTCTCCCCTGAGATGACTGCTGGTCACTTCTTGCTGAGCAGCTGAGAGGCCATTTGCAGCCCTCTGTCCAGTGCAGGTGCATGTGACAAAACTCAAATAACATGCAGCCCCCTGTAGGTCAAGATGAGGTCCAGTGTACACAATCCACTTATATCTACTGATATTTCATTTCTCCTTACTGGTGGAAATAATCACTAGATACAAAATTGCTAAATCCCACAAACTCCAGAGAAACAAAGACAAACCTAAAATAGAGGGGTACTCCCCCTTTTCAAGATGGCATCTGCCATGTTCAGGGAGACAGAGGGAAAATACAGTCAGCCTTCCTCCCTTAATTATCTCTCAATCAGCAAAGGTGGCTGGCACATTCCAGCAGTTGATACTCAGCAAACTGCTAGAACTCATGGAGAGACTTTGCCTTCTTTGTGGCAGAGAACAGCAAGGCAAAGCAAGGCAAGGCAAAGCAGCCAGGCTGGGGTGACTTGGTGCCTTTTTGCCTCAGCTGGGCACTGCTGGCAAGCTGTGGGCAACTCAGACTGGAGCAGGGCCACTCTGTTCTTTCTGGCACAGTGCTGCTGACAGGCACTCCTGGAATTTGCCTTGTGGTAGGCCAAGATGCAAGAGAGGAACAAAAGGGAGGAGGAAAAAGAAAAAACCCAAAGATTCTGCCTTGAGCAAAGATAACAAGGCAAGAGGGGTCTGCCTGAGAGAGCCCTGACTTTGAAAAGGAACCCCAGCAACCCCTGTCCCTTGCGTGTCAACTTCCACCCAGGGCACTGGATCTTAAAGAGACAGTAACAAGTTTGGGCACAGATAGATAGGGACTACAATAACATCTTGGGTTACCCAGGACACATGCTTATTTGAAGCAGACAGATTTTCCTTCCTGCCCTTTCCCAGGCTCAGCCTTTCCTCAGACTTCTCTCCTCCTGCTCATCACAGCTGCAAGTCACAGCCGATGGCACTAGCCAAGTGCAGGGCACAGGGTCTGTGTACACTGTGGGCTCTTGCTTTGCCTTTGCTCCCACCTGGCTTCTCTGCAGACTGCAGTTCCTTCAGGGGTGGGAGGGGGTGGCCCTGGCTGGCAGGTGATCCCCCCCATCCTGCTGCCCACTCCCACTCCCTCAGGGGGATAGAGGAGAGAGTCACAAAGGCAAATGTAAGAAAACACTCGTGGGTCAAGACACAGACGGTTTAACAAGGGAAAGAAACTCTCTCAGGAAATATTTCCTCATATCACACTGTGGCCAAGGCTGGCAGGAAACTCTGGAGGCCATTGGGCCCAAGCCCTTGTGTCTCTCGGAGGGCTCCTGAGGTCTGGGCTGTCCTGTGCTGTCCCTCGGGCTTAGCCAGCAGTTGTTTTTTGGTGCCGGAGAAATCCAAAATCTGGGTGGCCAAAAAATCAGCCGGATGTGTCTCCCCGAATCTGTCCTTCCCCGGGACTGCCTCTGGGCATGGCTATACTGGATGAGCCCCCAGACAATTGTGATAAACAGGCAAAATTAAATTAAAAGGAGGCTGATGACTTTGAAAAGAAAAAGTGCCTGTTTATTAAAACTGAGAACAACAGAAGATGAGGCCCCGGGGTAAGCGTAGGGCCTGCTGGAGAAGCCAGAGGTGACTGTAACAGTAACTGTGTAAGAGGCAGTCCCGCCTGCTCTGCGCCCCGGGTTTCTAAAGTCTCCTGGGCTGCTCCATTGGTGCGCTCGGGATCCTCTCACGATCCTTTTCTTGGCCGCTGATGGGTCTATAAAATGGTGCAGTCCTGACCAATCATTTTGGAATACAGCAATCCCATTGGGTGGCTCATTCTCCAATCTTAGTTCGAGCTGCTGTCATCACCTTATGATGTAACTTTTCTAGAAGATTCTTACTATTGCACTCTATCACTACCCCCCCTTTCCCTGTTTAGTACCCTTATTCATATTTAGATAACTTTATTTTTAACTGAATAACTTATTACATTAATTATATAACAACTTATCATATTGATTACCAATCTACAATAACTTATTATAATAATCAACTATTAATAACTCTACTTACGAAAGAGAATTCCTTGCCCAAGCAGAGTCACCTATAGCCAGCTGCCCAGCTCAGGGGGTGGTTCAAGAATGATAGATCATTTAAAAAGCATAAGCATGGCAACAAAAAGCTGCCTGAGTGTGGCCCTGGCATGTCTGAAATCTTCAATTCCAACCTCATCGCATTACATATTGAATGCATAAATAATTACCCAAGTTGTAGTGTAGTGGCAATATCTAATGCAAAATATTTATCCATAATTTTGACCTTTTTAAAGCTGTGAAGCATAGTACTGGAGTCCATCTAATGCTAGAAACCTCTGCTGCTTCTTTGAGGGTAAAAGTATTGTCTACATGGGTAAGTCTGATTAAAATAACACAGTTCCAAATTGATGCTTGTTTTATTAGAATACCACATAACGTGAAATTCACAATTTATGACACTTCAGCATCAAAATCTTAAAGTTTCTTGCTCTATTACAAAACCTCTAAGATGTGAAGAAAAACCCAACATGTTGTTCTAACCCAACATCTTCAGAATGTTACTTTGAAAACATTAGCAAAGTAGAATTTAATTTAAAGCATTTAATAGCTGAGAAAAGCAATGTGAAAAGCTGAATTACAGAAGAAACAGTGCAACCCAATATTCATACTACAAATCTACCTTTCCACAACAATTAGTACTTCCAGTCAGTTTTTTCCACCAAAAAAATGTTGTAGTGGCGAAAAGATGATGCTGGGGAAACAGTAACAACAAGAAGAGAACATTAGACTTAAAATACTTCTCTAAATATTGGAAAAAAGCTAATTTCTGTCCAGCAGAAGGACACAATGCCAGTACAAAACAATACAGAGGGAAACTGAAAAAATAGAGGAAATAATGAATAACTTGTGCACTAATGGTCTGGTCTCAGTCATTAAAGGAATGGCACACATTACAATTAACATGGAGTTTTATTTTTTAAAAAATAACAAAAACCAGCAGCTGCCAATATCCACCTGGTCTGTGCAGTGATGGATGGCACTCACAGGATCCAGCCTTGGCAGCATGAGAGAACTCCTTTGGGCAGCCAGCAGGTGACTGAACAGTGACACTGATTCCCATTTAAAATGGTGCCTTTGGGAGTCAGAGTTACAAAGTCCAGATTTGCTCAGTGGCCAAACAAAGGTCACATGCAGCTTAATGGGGCTGAAGATCCATCCTGGAAGACCCTTTTAGCTGGCACTTCTCAGCTGAGAAAAGCCACTTTGTATAAGGGCTGTGATGGAGGTTCAGTGACCCTCTCTCATCAGGAGTTTTTCCCAAAGACAGCTCAGTGGGAATGCTGTCCCTTAGCAAGAGCTAAAATGACATCCCTTTTTTTGCCTTGGGAGACTTTAGTTTACCCACAGAAAAGATGTCTCCATCCTTCAAAATTATGGAGAACAACCTGACACTGCCAGAATCAGCCTTTGACACAGGCTTGGACAGAGCCAGGACTGCCTCTGCTCATCAGTGCAGGATTAGTACCTTCTCCAGAACTGTGAAAGACCTCCTCCTTCTGACTTCATGTTTCCTTTCTTTCCTGTGTGGTCCATTTGCTGCAGCAGCTGCACTGCACCCTCGGCCTGACTGGCTACGCTTTCTCCTTCAAGGGCAAGTTCCACAGGCTCCCCTGTAAGAAACAGCAGCAACAACAAAACCACAACCTCACTCTCTACACACTCCCGGCGTATCCAGGGGAATGAAACTCAGTGGAAACCAAGAATCCCTTACTCACAGAAACTCAGTTGGTCACAGTCTTTAGTAAGGGATGCTGCGCTGAACTCAAGCGCATTTGCTTTGGAGGAATTCTAAAAGGAAAAGGAACCCAAGAACTGTTACATAATGCTAAATTCTCTTGTACAGAGATTTTTGTTAGCTTGCTTCCTATAAGTATTAAAAAGCAAGGCCTACACTCTTTGTTGTGTGGTTTCATTTGGGGATTTTTTTCTATTATGATGAGGACTTTCTTCACCAAGGTATTTTCATACCTCTTTCATCAGGACAAAACATAAAGCTGTAATTTATTTAGAAGATTTTATACCAGACAGTGAACTAATAGTAGCTATGGAATAGGCAGAGATTTCAAAAAACATGAACAGAAGAGCTGTGGGAAATGACAGCCCCTGGACAGTGCAGGCCCCTGTACATTTGCCCTTCTAAGGCATAGTCCTGGGACAGAGACTTAATTTGGAAGGGACAAAAATGAAAAGTTCCAGAAGCAAGAGGTGGGCCAGGAATACCCATTAGGAAGGTGATCAACAACACAAAGTACCACACAAAACAAAACAAGCATATGAGAAACAGAGCAAAATCAGCAGGTAAGCTTCTAAAAGAGAGTAAACCCTAAAACAATGACAGGTCCTAATGGTGTTTCCCTTGCACTAATCTCAGAACCATTTAGGTTGGAAAAACCCTGAAAGATTGAGTCCAACTGCTAACCTGCCACTGCCAAGGCCATCACTAAACCACTTCCCCAAATACCACATCTAAGCTCAGGTTAACACAAAATTCCAAACCTCTGATGGTCTGAGATCTTTGCAGTTTAGTCTGAGAGCATTAACTAAGTTAGGAAAATTCTCTGGAGTGACAGGCTGAGTCTCTTTCTTTCTTTGACTCTCACTGGTGCACTGTGTAAGAGAAAAGACATGCAGGTTTGACCACATTCATCCTGACCAGATGTCACCATCACAGGCCTGGGTAATGTTTTGGTGACAGCTGAAAATGCAATCCATCAAACAGCCATGTGCCTGTGGCACTTCTTTGCTCCTCATTCCGAATCCAACGTCCTTAAGTCAATCCCTGTCCACTACGTAAACAGATTTCCTTCCTCTCTTTTTGAGAAGCATTATAAATACTGGGTGGATCTGAAACCAAAGCCATACACTGTTGATAAACTGAGAAAGAGTTTGGAAGAACAACCAGAAAAACTCTGATAAAGTACAGGAGCTACAGACATGTTTTTATCCTAAACTTAATCTTTATTCTCATCCTGAATTAAAAGAAAAAAACCAAACAAAACCCAAATGGAAAGCATGCCAAAGAAATATTTGGCTTTCATCTTCTAAAAATGCATGTTAGGACTTAATAAGAGGACTTCTGCCCATGATTTCCCACAGTACTCATGACACCTGATCTGGTGCTCATCAACAGAACAGTCTGTGTCCAGACAACCCTCTCAGTGTAACAGTGCCTTAACTAGTGCAATTTCGAGGATAAATCATGATGTCACAAGCAGCTGTTCCAGAGAAGGTTCTTCTCACCTGAGTTGGTATTTGCTGAGTTATTTTTGCATCACAGTTCCAGTTTACCTGGAAAGCACTCAAGACATGCCCTCCCACATTAGTCAACACAAGAAGAACTTAGAGTAACCCCTGCCACCTGTCATACTGTTTCTCAGGGTCCAAGCTGCTAACCTGGAGCTCCAGCATTCAAGGACTCTAATGTCTTGAAAACTGTACAAACAACAGAGGAATTTTGGAGACATTGATTATAGCAAAGTGGAGAATAGAAAAGCATCTTTCAGAAAATTATCCTTATCTCACCAACAGTGTTTGGAGTGCCTGAGGAAAGAAGCCAGAGAGGGCATGTGTAGAGACCTGTCACTTATACTGCAAAGATAAACAGAGGGAAAAAAAAAAAAAGGGATACAAGTTTTAGAGACAAATAAACCTGCTTGTTTTAGGTAAGTTATTCTTTACTGAATGCTCCCAAGGAGTTACTAGGCAGTCTTCTTCCTATCCTGCAAATCCAATAAACCTGTCAAAAGACCCTGTTCTGAAAGAATGTTTTGGGCTTCCTTTGTGAGCATACACAAGAGAAATGTGTTTGCCTCCTTGGAAAAAACTCTCTTCCAAAAAGAGAGGGGAGAAAAGACAGGAAGGTGATAGTGTGGTAGGGATTTGAATTAAATTTAGAATGGGTATCCAGAAAATATATGACGTGCATTTGGGAGGATGTGCAACATCCAGGAGGACATGGGAGTTAGGGTGTGACTAAGAGCAGCTCTATCTGAGCAGGCTTGGAGCCTGTGGGTTAGAAGAAAAACAATCTTCTCCTCCAAACAAGGTCTTTGAAGAACAGAGAGCAACAGCCAATCCCTCTGGAACAATCCTGTCATGAATCTGCCTTCTGGTGACATAGTGAGAAAAGGCATGGCACTGTTTCAGGAACAGGGTGACACCTGCATGGCCATAGCAGAGAGACGGACACTGGTGGGGAGTGGCACATGGTCACAGCAAAGCCAGGGACAAGATGCCAGCACTCACTGTTGGCCCTTTGTGGAGTTCTCCATAAAAAGGCATGTGAGATGATAAGGACTGGAGTCAGGGAGAAAGGCAAGGCATCCCTCAGGCTCACCTATCAGAGGCTGAGCTTACCCCCAAGCTTGTAGCTTGACAATCAGGAAAGTTTGTGTCATCTCAAAAAAAAAAATATAACTCATCCCTTTCCTAAGCCTGGTGAGGAGTCAAAAAGGTCAAAAATTATGAGGGTGATGCAGGGAAAAAGGGGACAAATTACCTGCAGGCATTTTTATGCTTGCCACTGTAAGAGTCTAGGACTAAATAGGTGCTGTTGTCTCTTTCTGAATATTCTGTAGCTTACCTTTTCAAATCCTTGCTCTGCTTTACTCACGTGGTGAACACAGTCAGCTTCAGTTCTAAAGACAAGTAAGTAAAAACTGAGTTTACAAAAAGTCACAAATAGGAAGCAGCCACTCCAAGTACTTCACTAGAAACCAAGACTTTAGTAGGACTCTACTCAACAAGATATATATCCTTAATCTATATTTGTACTCATGTTTCAAAGTCTTCCTTAAAAATGAAAATATGAGCTCATTCTGCTTTTCTCAGATGACAAACAAACAGTTAAAGAGAAAAAGTATTACATGAAAAGGGGGATGAGCAGGTAGCTGAGAAAGCTTGTGAATCCTACAAGGTACAAGGGCAGGTAGCAAAGAACCACAGAAAGATCTTGCAAGACTTAGTCATGGAGCATTAAAATGGCAGAGGAATCTCCATATGGGGAAGTATGAAGGGATGCATGTGCAGAAAAACCATCCTGGCTTCAGTTGAGTTGATCAGAATCATTGGGAGTGCCACTTGGAGATTCTGATTTCTCAACACTCAGTAGCACCTCAAGAAAACCCAAATCCCCCAAGACAATTTAGGAGCAAAAGGGCTTCTCCAGAAAGAAGACAAAGAGTTGGTCTCATTACAGCAGACACACTCCTTCCTGGGGCAGGGAAGATTCTCAGCTTGAATGAGCTCTTTAGTCTAACAGTTTAACTGGAAAAAAAAAATGGCAGAAGGCTTGAAGCTAGTGCTTGCTAATTTGATTTTGAATTTAAGCATACACTTAAGAATTACAGATTGTTCCAATCATAACTGCTGTTATGATTAGAACAAGATACAGGACCTAGAGAGAACTGCCAGACTGGATCATGAAATCACCCTTTTTGACCTTGTATTAATCTACAACTTGTGTTTTTGGCTAAAAGAAATAAAAAGGCATTCTGAATCCTGGGTTCATTCCTCCCTCATATCCAACAGTTATACTGCTGGGGGATGGGGGTGGGATTAAAGGACTACATTTGCATGAACAGGAAAAGAACTGGCTTCAGATTTTGTTAATATCTCTGCATGAAACACATCTGGGAATTGGGTAGGATATAAGGCATCAAGGTAGATGATTGGATATAGTCTGTACATGGGAGGGCAAAGATGCGCATAAACACTTCTGACCACCGATGGATCCAGGACTGTTTGCCACAAACTTGTGAGGATTCAGCACAGGTATAGATTTTCTTCTTTTAAAAAAATACACTCTAAGAAGAAAGAAGCCTGCCAGCCTGTAAGTAACACTGGGTATCTGAGAGGTAGTCAAGAACTAAGCACAAGGTTAACCACGAGCCAGCCCTGTACCCTCACACAGAAGGGTGATTCAGCTGAGCTGAGTGATTCACCCTGAGCTGAACAAGGCAGAGCTCTGCCAAGTCACTGCCCTCAAGCAGTGATCTCTCCCCTCTGCTCAAGGCTGCTGAGGCCCCTCTGTCCCAGTCTGGACCGGAAACCCCAGACCATGACTGAGACTCACTGGGACTCACAGCAAAGGGCCACATGCAAACATGATGATGGAATTGGGGAATTTTTTTTTAAGTGGAGAAGCTTTGAGAGATGAGGCTGTTTAGTCTAGAGAAGGCTTGGATGGGATCCTACCAATGTACACCTGATGGGAGGAAATGAAGAACAGAGAGCCAGGCTCTCCTCAACCCTCTTGTCTTCTGCAAGGACAAGAGGCAAAGGGCACAGACTGCAAAACAATAAATTAAATTTGAACACAAGAAAAACCTTTTTGACTAGAACTGTGGTCATACACTGCAAGTGGCTCTCCACAGTTGTCATGGTTCCACCCTCAGAGTCTACTCAAGACCTGAGGGAACTTGCTTTGGGTGACCCTGCTTGAGCAGGAGGGGTCTGAACTCAATGATATCAAAGGACCTGTCCAACCTCAACCATTCTGTAAAATCCAGAGACAGAGATCTACTTGGGAATCACCATGAGAAGTTTAGCTACTAAAGAAACATATGGTGAAGTTGTGTGAGAATACTCATGTATACGCACAACACGTACAATTTCATTAGACTTTAAAGCACTTAGAAAAGAGAAGTTCCAAGGTGTTTTGCCATCAGCCTCAAGCCAAGAGGGCAGCATTTATCAGCTAGCTCAATGGAGCAGGCTGGGAGGCAGGTGGAGAACTGGTTCCAGTTCTTCCCTTGCTGTCCTAGACTCAGGTGTGCAAGCCAGTGCACTGTTCTGTCTGGCTGCTGAGCTATCACCTCACTGTGACTCAAAAGGTGATGTGAACACACAGGAGTTAAACAGGCAGAGCCCTGGTCAATGGTATGGGAACTTGGAAAGTACAGGACTGCTTTTTTCCCAATATGAGCAATGATGTTTAGATTCTGTTAGCCATGGAAGAAAAGGAAGAAGGAAAATGGGGCAAAGGATTGCACAGAAATGAAGCATGAAGAAGGTATAAAAGAGATTAAAAATATTAGTATGTGTCCTGGGAGACTCTTTTGGAGTCATCTGACCTGTCCATACATGACTGTGGGCATGAGGTATCATCTCTGACTTCCACTCTTCTCCTCTTCACTGCTTCTTTCATTGCAGTACTTTCAGACATTTCATTTCTTCTCCTGACCTTCAAAGCATTGCAAATTTGGTATTGGTAACAATTGATTTTGACTTTTCTATTTTAGAACAAAATTCATAGCTAATGTACATTCATATTTTGCAAAAATTGTTCCTGCTTATACTCTGAAAACAAAAAAAGGATTCAAGACTAAAACAAGCACTGGGAGGTCAGCCAGAGAATTATGCTCAACAGTTTTAAACAAATTATTTCTTTCTAGGACATCCTATTTCCTCCATTTTCAGAGGACTGCCAAAAATTGTAAATAGCAGGAATGCAGAGATAGAAAAAACTCCTTAGGGGAATTTGGACACTTCCTTGGGGGAATTTGGATTTGAAGTACTCTTCATTAATTCACTTCAGACACTTACCTATATTGAAAATAAACCTACCCTGAGCTCTCGTTACACAAAAATTTCTCAAATAAGCATAACTTTGCTGTTTATGACACAGTACCTAGGGAACTACTTAATTACTCAGTAATATCAACCTCACTGATTCTTCCAGTGAAGAAAACACTGGACAGCTCAGTCAGGCTTGCAGAAAATCCATGAAACTGAAGGCAGCAGGCTCTTAGGTCCGGATACAGGACTGCTTTCCAAGCCCAGCAGAACTGCCAGAAGAATGTCTCTCTCCATAGATGAGAGAATTCATGGATGAGAGAATGAGGCTCTGGGTAAGAATTTGGTGCCACTTTACACTGCCTGACTAACTCCCAGTAGAAGAACAACTCTAGCATTGCCTAAAGGCATGCATTCTACTTCTCAAGAATACTTAGAACAGAAATTAAACAACAAAACAAAACCAAATGCACAACTTACAAGCTCATCACTGCCCTTGTTTACTTCTTTACCTGTAAAAGAGGTCTTATATAATAAAAATAAAACTTGGTGAATACTTAGACTCCACTTTCTTTAACCAACTGAAAAGTGCATTTTTGCACTACAATTTCTCTTCCAGGAGCAAGATAAACTACTGTGAAACAATCTGGACCTGCATATGATACACTGAAATAGAAAACGTTCAAATACAGCTCTTTCTGAACCAGAATTCCTGGCTATGAACACCAGATATTGATGGGATGGGACAACTGCTTGTCTTAAAGAAGCCAAAGGTATCTTCAGAAGAGAAGGGCCTGAAGAACAGTTAGCATCTCACTGTGCTTTGGGCACCAGATGGAGATGCAAGGACATCTGGAACACAGCCTCTAGAGAATACTGGCCAGCTGTAGGATGTATGGGATTCACACATATTTCCCTGAAGAAAAATCCCCACCAAGAGAAATTTGAGACATCAAGTCTGAAGGTAACAGTGCCTTACACTGTTCCTAATTTTAGAATAGCAATGCTGTACATCTGGATAAGGCAATTAAATACTGTAGCAGGTGAGCAGGGAAGTGAGTGAATTTTCCATGGTTAGAAGTCTTTACATCCAAACATGGGATGTTTGATAGGGAATGCAAATAGGCGAGACTAAGAAATTACTAGTTGGCCATCTTATAAAGATCCCATTATCTGCTAAGCAATCATTAAAGAAAACAGTAACTTTTTCCAGAGCCTGATAATCATGACAGGAAACAGTATGAATACTCAGTTTTCACAACAGGGGAGTTTAAATGTAGAGTCCCACAGAGGCCTTAGCTGTGGCTTGAGGGTGTTCAGAGAATTCACAGAAAACCTGGAGAACAAGACACTGTTGAGGTGAAAATGTTTGCTAACTATATAAAAGACATTATTACCATTATTACTATCATTTTTTTTTTTTACAAAAATCCATTATTTCTTTAGGAAAATAACAACAAAAGTGTGATGTCAACAAATGTAGTCATGCACAAGGAAGAAAAACACGTGTCCCATATACATGTATGTGCTAGCTCCAGCCCACTGACTGACATTAAAAAATGAAGGCTGGGAGCCACTGGGCACAGCTTCATAAAAATACCAGCTAAAGAGTCACTGGTGGTTGGAAAGACAAAGGGGAATTCAGGGAATTTCAGAAAAGCAATATGAGACAATAAGGAACACTCTGTTAAGCACTATTTCAGACTCATGGTACAGGCATCCCACATGCAGTTTTGCTCTCTCTGATTCAGATACAGTAGGCAAAGGAAAAGAGAAAAGCAAGACATAGATCATGTTTACAGAAATTACCCAAATATAATCACAGTGACTTACCACAAGATATGCTTTGCTGAAATGAGTTCAATTGTAGATACAATGTACAAATGTAGGGATAAGGCACGAGATGGACATTCTCATGTTTGAATTTCATCTTTGATACTCGCTCCCATTTACTCAAATCTGAGAAGAATGCTAAGACTTAAAAACGCAACACTAACATTTCAAAGGAGCATGAGTCCTGACAATGTCTTCTAAAGCTTCAAAAGTCACAGCACACTGCACATGTGCACAAGGGAGCAAATACAACCTGTTACTATGAACTTGTGAAACTGCACCAGTAACACACTACAGGAAACACTTATCCAGGTTTACTTATCCACACTGCCCCCCCAGTCACCTGTATTAATAGTGTTCTGTTCCCTTAGCTGTGTTTGCCTTCAGTACTGACACCCTCCTGCAAAACACCATGCTAGGCTCTTCCAAACCTATAAATAAAAAAAACCCTTCAGCAGTCTTCCTAATTAAAAAGGAATTATTTTAAAATTTTTATTAAAAATTAAAAAGTATTTGGATTCATAGAAGCAGCATCATTAAATTTACTTCACAGTTCAAAAGGGGGAAAAAAGATAATTGACATGACAACTGCCACAGTTACAGTCATTCCTCCATGTGAGTGCAGTTCTGACATCCAGGAGCTTCTGCTTGGAAGGTCAAATGTGCTGGACATAAGTCTCCTCACACACCTGTGATCTCACGGAGAAACAGGTGAAATGAATCCTCATTTGCTATCAGAAACTAACATCTCAGGGACAGAAGATGATGAAACATTGATACAATCAGTTCCTTTAAGGACTGAAATTGCCTGATTTTTGGCTTGAAGGGCTCATAGTTGCTGACTAACAAAGACACTGTCACTCTACGGAGAGGAGCCTGACTCACCAGTTGTAAGCCAACTCCTCATGCCAGGCCTCTGAGCACACAGTTCTCTGCCAGGCCCAGTGCTGGCTGAGCATGTGGATGGACTTAAAAGTTCTAGAAATACAAGTTTGTAAACCAAACACTCTTCAACACTCAGACAGAATTGGTTGAGTTTTAGAGCAAATTAATAATGTTGGTTGGATTGGGTGTCTCCTGTATAATGATGCTCTTGGCTCCCTTATCTCCTTGACTCTAACACGAGTAAGTTGCTGTCATAGGTACCTGCTTTGGACAGAGAAAGAGGACGGCCTCGCTGCTGCCTGCCATGAGGAGGCATAATGCAGTCCTCTAAGACAGGAGGGGAATGCCTCAGAGGTGCTCATTACTCCTGGGCACTCAGAATCACAGGAGGTGATGCCAGATCTGATCCAAAAACGGACACATTTTTAGGACTGGAAAATGCTAACATTTAACTGAATTACTTTTCTCTTCAACAAAAGCCTCAGGAGAGTAACTTCTCAACCCATTACACAACAGCAACTACAACAGAAATATTAAGTTACCATCTCTTTTATCAAGTTATTGTCGCTTTAAATTAATAATCTGCAGAATATGTAGCAGACACGACTAAATTCTGTCCAGTTGCACAAGCCAGAAGAAAAAAAATGAAGGGTACTTATGCATTCTGATGATAAAACACCTAGAAAGAGGAGGAGCCTGTAGTACAGCTTCCAGCTAGAATAATCCAATCTTAAATGCCTCAACACTTCTATATCAAAAGTGAAATACACTCCTCAAAACCTGTGCTTCTATACAACTATGCTGTGCAATTGCACACAGCTTTTACAGCACTGTCTGTGGACAGCAGGCCAGACTGACAGCAGCTCAATGCCTCTTTAAGAGAAGACAGAAAAGATCTGCTGACTGGTCCCACAGGAGTGAGAGGTATCAGTGCAGGAAGGTGCATACTGTGCCAATGACATTTGCTTCACAATTGTTTCTAGGCTTCAAAGACTGAAGAGAGGACCAGGATAACTGTATGACAATCCTGCAGGCTTTGTGTGTTTGAAAGCCTGTCTGGACTTCCAGTTATCTTAGCTCAACTACTGCTTCTTGTAAAGCTCACTCTGTGAAGTGCTTTTTGCTTCTCTCAGCCATCTCTGTGGAGACATGAGCACAAACTCACACTTCCTCCCACCCTCCATCCCCAAAGGTTCATGGTGGTTTAACCTTAAGGGATTTAACAAGAACAGCACTTTGAGTTTCCCTGCCCATGAGCCAGCATTGCTGGCCCTGTAAGGAGTGTTTTACCTTCCATGAACCTTTAGGAACAATGCACGGGCTGTGCTTCCAAGCACATGAGCTGGGCTTCCTGGCACTTTATCTACACCTTCATTTGCTCTGGCTAAACCTAATTTTGAACGCAGGGCCATTTGGATGAACACACTGCACAACACTCTCGTCACATCAGTTCTCTGGTGAAGGCAACACCTCAGGTATTCACAATACCTTCAGCCAATGTCAAACTGCAAAGATTGAAGTAGTACTACTCCAGCTAAAGATCTGCACACTCCTACACATAAATGTTGACTTATGCAATGCCCAACAGATACAAGTAACTGAATCTTTTATGAGCAGGAAAGAAAGGATACATGGAAAGACAGTGAAGTGGTCTGTAGAAAATGGATGTAAATCATCAAGATTTCCAAGGATTACTCGAATCACTTCCTGGAGAGGCCAAAAAATAAACAAAGGAAAAATATTAAAAACACAGTCATAATTCCAAGTGTCAAGTACACTTTCAAGGCTTGGGGAAAAATTAACATTATTTTACGGTTTGCATGAATCATGGAAGACCAGGTTGTAGATATTCTGCTTCTCCTCCTCCCCTTCTTCTCCCCACTCCCTCCCACCATTTTAGAGTGCACTGCACTGACAGACTCATAGAAATTTAGGTGAATGAATACCCTAATGTTGAATTAACACAGAAGAATTCCTATGGAAAATGGGGTTGGGCCTTTAAATTTAAGGAGTGTAATTTTATTTTTCCAGCAAAACACACACAGCATTTACTTACTCCTCTTCCTCTGAATATTGACCCAAATCAGTTATAAGGCAACTGCAGTTAAGCCCCAACCAACTCCTCCTCTACAAACACAAAACTTTTTCTAGTAATACTTTTCAACATTTTCCAAAGTGAAAAAAAATTTGTAATTCTTCTTATCAATTGAAATCATATATTTTCTTCAGTGACTTTTTCAATGCTATTACTCTACTTTGAAGATTTTTTAGAAATTAAGTAATAGGAAGAAGCATTTTTAAGCAGGCAGTGTATTTGTTTCAATTTCTTAGTAATGGCAGGAGCCTTCTTCTGTCTCAGGAAGAAGATGACAACAACACAACTCATCCATTGTGACCATCAGTTTGTGCTTGGACACAAAGCAATGGCATAATTAAAAGAACAGCCATTGGCTCCAGAGTTGCAAGGAAAGCACGTGCAATTTAGTGTTAGATTAGCCTCCATCGAGCCAGCTCGCCAGTACTGCCACAGCTCCTGAAAAACCAAGAGGGATTAACAGCTAAATCAAGCCTGATAACTTGAAAGTGGTGGTCAGCTTCGAGGTTGAGATCGAAATCCTGGGAAAGAGCTCCTGCAAGAATGACTCTGAAGAGGAATCAGACAGGAATTGGGTGTGACTAGCTCAACAAACAGGAGCTTCCATTTGTCCAATCTTAACAGTCAGTTAAACTTTGGAATATTTCAAACAGAAGCATGACTCTTCTACACTAAATTTTGCCTGTTGAGGAACATTTTTCATTTGTGTCTTTTTTTTTTCTTCACACTCAGACTCTTCAGGGAAGTTCCCTATTACTCACATTTGAAATGCTGCATTTGACAAAATGTTCTCAGTCCCATAACAAGCATATGGTTTGTTCAGCCTAACACCCATCTGAGGTCCTATGGACCTGCCTCAGCTCTTACCTCTGACTCCTTGGCAGCATTCTCAGTGAGACTGAGATTGGGAGAGCTGTGAAACAAAGAGAGAGTTGGAACCATCCCAGTCAAAATGCAATGAAGCTACATTTCAAGCAAGAGTTTAAACAGCAACAAAACATAATTCCCACTGAACAGGAAAAAATACTTAGCGGGCAGATTAATTCCTAATCTATTACTCTTAAAAAACATTCCTTATTCACAAGGATTGCTCCGTGTGAACTTTCTGTCCACTTGTGTTTTGAGGTCTCGTATTAATTCACTGCCACATGCAGTCAACAAACAGCAGGCTGACTCCTTGGCTTTAACTCACATACCTGTTGAAGTTGCCATACCGGATTTTAAATTTGTACACATGCCTGCCAGCATGAAGAAATCTTGTTTCGGGCAATGGATAGGTGAATGGTTTCAAGGACATCTCTCTCTCTCCCTGAACGCCAGACTAGGAAAGCAGGAGAGTCAAAGGTTAATTCCTAAAACCCCTCACCACATCTCCTTCTGTCATATGAAAAGATTATATGCAGTTTTTCTTCCAGGGGACATTAGCAGACAGAACTCTCCTAGCAGTCAGCAAAGGGCTGATCTGAGTGTCCCGTTTCAATAGCGCCGTGTTTCTGAGCAGGATCCGAGGACAGACCTGGAGCAGACGGCCACCTCGTCTTCAGCTGCGCTGCTGTGCTGCAGCCGTGTCTGCCGAGGTCCCTGGACTTTACAGGCCTCGTGCCACGGGCATGGCAAACCTCCCCCACCTCCCCCTCCGCAGAGCCCCGTGGGGCTGGCGACCGGCACGGGATGCGAAGGAAGCCCCGGCTGCCGCGGATCCCAGCAACCCCCGAGAGTCCGGCCCGCAAGAACTCATTGCTTCCCACTCCCACCGCACGTCCCCGGTGCCCCTCGGCCGCCGCCGCAGCCACCAGCGGCGAGCAGTGCCCGGCTGCCCCGGCGTGAGGCGGAGAGCCCAGGCCCGCTGGGGCAAGGCCGGGCCTCGCTGCGGACGCCGGCCCAGCGTCTGGCCGGCCAGACGGGAGATGCCGCCGCCTTTCCAGAGTCGGGGGCGGCCTGAAAGGCCTCCGGACAGCTCCGGCGCCTACCGGCCACCCTCCGCTCCACGTCCACTGGTCCCACTGTGCCCACCAAGCCCTCTCCTCCGGCGGGGCCGGGCCGGGGCTGCGGACTGAGCGGTGCCGAGCACAGCCGAACCGAGACGAATGGAGCTGAACCAATGAGAGCCCAGCCGAACCCAGCGGAGCACAGCCGAACCGAGACGAATGGAGACGAACCAAGATCAGCCCAGCCGAGCCTAGCCGAGCCCAACCTAATCCCGCCGAGCCCAGTTGAGCCCAGCTGCAGGTAGAGGGGGGACACGGCCCAGAGCGGGTCCGCAGCTCTGCAGCCCCTTTCCTCTGAGGAGTAGCGGGGCCGGGTGCTGCAGTTGGCCGGGGCTGGGCTGCTGAGGGGGCATCTCAGATGAGGCAGAGGCTCCAGGAGGCTCCAGGAGGCACTGGACCTGCCGCGAGACGGGCTAGGGGTCGATCCTTAGCCATTATAGCACTTCTTTCTTTTCCCTTTCTTGCTTACACAGTTCCATGCTCCACTTCTGCTACTTCCTGTTATCCTCCCTTTATATAGCTGGAACATTTTTTATACTACATCTCTTTAAGATTAAAGACTGGAATTGAAAGATCTGGAACTCAGCTGACCATTGTGAGGTAATGGAATCTCATGGATCCAAGGCTCTCCAATGACCAAGGTGCCTCTGGGACATTGCCAGGCCTAGTAGAAACAAGGCTCCATTATTGCACAACAAGGCCCCATGGTACCTGGGAGAGCACTGTGTCTCAATGGAATCTGATTGAAGCAAATGTCCATTGTGACACAGGAGGGCCTCATGGCACCCAGCAGACCACTGTGACACAATGCAAGCTCTGGGAATCAAGAGTCAAGTGCAAACACAATGGGGCTTCCTTGAAGCCAGGTGCTACTTGAATTTTGCCCTGGCAGGCAGAACTCAGTGTCCATTGTGACATAGCACAGACTCACGAACAACAGGAGAGCACAGTGACACCATGGAGTCTTGGGCAACCAAGATGGTCTCAACACAAATCCTCCTAGGAGTAACTCTTGCAAAAAACAAAGACTTTAACTTGTCTTCAATGGCCTGGAATATTTAGCTTTGGAAAATCAACTCATTTAGAATATAACTGCAGGGGTGAGCCACCATTCTTTTAATTAACCTTTATATGTGTCTAACCTTTAGTGAGGATCAATCCTTGTGACACACATCACATTTTATAAGAAAAGAGGCAGCATTTAATTGCTTTAGTGAAAAAAATCTTGAATGCACTCTGAATAGAATTAGGATCCAAAAGAGTGAGTACATTAGGAAAGCCTGAGATATTGCCTGGGATGAGATCCCTTCTAACAGCTTCACTTAAGGTCCCAAATGCTCCGTGCAAATACTGGCAGATTAGTCAGAGGAGAAAAGCAATCTTTCTAAATGGTCCTTTGGAAAGACAGGCCTTGCAAGGAATTTGGTACTTTCTCATCTATTGCCTACATTTCAAGAAAGAGTTTTAAATGCTGAAATGACCTGTGGAAGAAGAAGTCATTGTGAATGTGAAAGTCCAGTGCATGGCAGTCTCAGAAAAGAACCCATCAAAGCCCTTGAAATCCCAATACACAAGTTGTGAGTTGGCAGTGTATGCCAGCTTCTACCAAATCACAGCAAAATGCAGATCACAAAAAGAGGCCATTAGGTCAGATACAGTATGAAGCAGAATGAAAGAGAAAAGCAGCCAAAAGCATCAGCCCTGTTAAATGGTATAAGAAATGTCAGTATTCTTATCAACATCAGCAGAAATTTGCAACAAGTCCATGAAAATTACAAACTAAGCAAAAGGGGACTGATGACTACTCTGGGATAGTATTTCCTAACAAGGATTTTCAAAACATAGAGATTGTATCAACCTTTAATCCAAAGGAAGTTATTAAAATGACTGTAAGGGAACAGCATCAAATGCTAGGAAGGCTCTGGGCAGCATACATATAGCTAGGAATGCCACTGGTACACTGAGAAAATTCACACCAATGCAGCAACAGTGTACTAAACCCACAGATGTTCACTACTTCACTGTCTGGCATTTCATTAATATGCACATAGCAGCTCTGCAACATTTCTAGTGGTCATCTTCTTGGCACACCACTAGTTTCCTCAGTGCCAAGATTTTAGGTAGACAATCTTACAGATACAGATCTATGCCCTTCAAGTGAAACATACTGTGGGGAGAAAATCCTGTATGAGATGTTCAGTCATTCCATTTTCTAGACAGACCAAATAAAAAGAAAAGCAAGCTATAGGATTGTGCACTTGCTATTACAAAACACCTGCTGGCATCTGAAAATAAACTAGCAGAGAATCAGCATAAATGGCACTTGAAGCAAACAAACCTTTGAAGAGAATAATGCTATGATAAATAAAAACAATACATTTCCAGGCTATTGAGGTACTTCAAATGTAAGAAATGGATTAAGAGAAGAGGCTGAACTAATGGGGAAAGATTAAAAGAATCCCAAGAAAAACATGACCAAAAATTCTGAAAGATAGGGATGACTGACATGTTTAAACTTTCAGGAAATCAGTGAGCAGGAATTTAGAGAGACAATTAAATCAAGCAATTTACAGGTGCACCTTCTGCTCCTGTTTCACCTGGCAACATCACAGGGTGAATTGTGACCATGGAGTCAAGATGATTTGGATTTTGTTTTTAGCTTCAGGAGGGAAGTACAGCATCTGAAGTACCTATTACTGATGTGATACCCAGGAACACAGATTTGACACATTTCATTCAAGTCCAATTACAAATACTAAGAGGACAGGATTGGTCTTTTTCATTACGCTCTTCTTAATTTGCAGCCTACTCTAATCCTGGTGAAACTTTTAAATTAGCTTCTCTTTAAAAAAAGAGGACATCAAACTAAATTTCCCTCTCAGCTGATGGAGC
>WBNO01005525.1:1524-78371 GCA_013400575.1 Peucedramus taeniatus | reverse complement strand
GCAAAATAACAAAATAACAGGTGATTCCTTTAATAAGGCTCACAAAGAGAGGGGAAAAAGGAATTCCCTAATGAGCCTCTGGGTTGTATTTAATACCTTAGTTTGAGAAGAAATACGTTGAAATTCAGACTGGAATTTTATAATGTATTTATCAGTCATTTTAATTGTGGGCTCTTTGTCAATATCAGGCTGCAGCAACATATTTGTGCACTCACAACAACTCTTTTATATGTTCTGTTGGTGAATAATGAGGCTTCTCTAATCACCTGGTTGTGCTGTAACTACTCTGCTGTTTGTGGCTGGCATAAATTGCTGTGCAGCAATGGCAAAAGATAAAAAATAACACTTGTAAGTGTAGGGTGGGGGCTGAACTGGTGTGCATTTTGTGTTTTGGGTGAAAGGAAAAGGAGAACTGAATGAAGTTAAATCTATCAACACATTTGAAAATAAGCTGACAGACAGGAAGAAGCAGGAGACTGGTGGTAATCACAGAAGTATATAGAGAAAACACATATTCCACTAGTCTGGGGCTAATCCCATACAAATCCATGTAAAGACTTTGTTCTTAATCTGAAAAAACCCCACAGTCCTTTGTTGTGACATCCCATGTTCACAGATGTGGAAAGTGGAAAAGGATCAGTAGGCACTGATGTATAATTCTAACTTTATTTGTACCTGTCAAACTGTAATCACCTTCCTCCCTTTGTTCCTGTGGATGAAGGAAGGAGTTAATTTTGTTATTTTTATTTTAATAGTTTAAATTTATTTGTGGATATGTATTAATAATATTCATTACTCTCACTTCCTTTTTAGTATTTTTCTCTCCCTTTGGTATTTACTGTATGTTTAGTCCTGTTTTTTAAAAATACATACATTGCAGATATAGGACTGTGTCAAGTGTCAAAGAACAATTGCATTTCAAACATGAAATTATGTGGAGATCCTGTTCTAATTAACATTAGAATTAGATGGTTTACATTGCTTTACAACCACACCACATTACCTGGATGTATTTAACAAAGCAGAGCTGCAGGGAAAAAAAATACAAAAACAAACAAAAAAATAGAGACCAGTTAGATAACCTTCCTCATGCTTTTTCACCACTATTAAGCCAGAGTGGGAGACCAAGTTTGTTTCCAGGTCTGCTGTGGCCTCTGGGATGCTGAAGGGCAAGTTTGTGATATGGTCTTGTGAGTAGAAGCAGTTATCATGCACTTCATTCCTCCACATTTTGGTCATCTTGTGAGGCCAAAGAACAAATTGATTGCTTTAGGAATATTTGTCTGTGTTCAGAAGCTGAAAGAGAGTAGTTGTCTGGCTCAGTAGTCCAGGATCTATATTTACTATTATTAAAATAACATTTAAGCTCCCTGTTACAACTGAGTATAGTAAAAGCATCACATTCTTGGTCACTCCAATTATGAACAATTTACTCTCTTTTCTGTCTGACTTCTTCCTTTTCCATCCTTTCTCAATGACTGTTCCCAGCTCTTCACTATCAAATGTTGCTCCATAGAAGCATTGAGGATTTCCAAGCAGCTTTTTAAAGCTTGGTTTACAATGTACAGCAGGTAATAAAAAGAAATTAAAAACCACTGCCAAGAATACAGTTTGTTTGTGCAGTGTGGCCATATTGAGACGAGGTTTTGGCATAGTCAAACTGTTTTCTTACTTAATATTCTTGTAAACCACCGTGTAGTGAAGTGGCTGTAACAGCGCAAGGCAGCGCCTACAACGCGGGAGCAACAAACGAATTTATCATAGTCCAGTTTACACCGTGGTTAAATCTGTGTTTAGGTGTCCTCATGTCACATGCTGCTGCATGGATTACGTGCCCTCAGAGGTTCACACCCAGTTTTGGACACAATGCAGTGTCCATCTCCTCAGGACAGGAGGACAGGGAGCTCCTGGAGCAGGTCCAGCAGAGGGAGGGGGACAAAGGTGATTCAGGGCCTGGAGCATCCCAGGAAAAGCTGAGGGAGCTGGGGATGCTCAGCCTGGAGAGGAGCCCCAGCTGAGAGGGGCCTCAGCCCTGGCTGTCCCTGGTTGTCCCCCTGTGTCCCTGTGTGTCCCTGGCTGTCCCACTGTGTCCCTGTGTGTCCCTGTGTGTCCCTGTCTGTCCCTGTGTGCCGGAGGTCAGAGCAGGCCCAGGCTCTGCTCCAGGCCCAGCCATGGCCCCAGAGCCACGGGCAGGGATTGATCCCAGCAATTCCCCAGCCCAGGAGGCAGAACCTGCCCTGGGCAGAGCTCTGAGAGGCTGTGGGGTCTCCTCCCCTGGGGATATTCCAGAATTACCTGGACACAATCCCGTGTGCTCTGGGATGTCCCTGTTGGAGCGGGGAGGTGGCACCAGATGAGCCACTGTGGGCCCTCCCAAGCTGACCCATCCTGGGGTTCTTGCCTGGTGGCTTTAATTACAATGAACACGGTAGATTCATTATTTAATCCAGTTTTATATCATGTTTGAGAAAAGTCTAGGAAGAAACCTCATTTACAAGTATTTAGTAGAATCTATTCAGGGGTATTTCTAAGTGTGAAAGTTTCAGATTTCATTCTGTTTGTTAGCAAGTTGGAACAAATGAGGTAAAAATTGCATCTGTCCTTTCCAGAGGCTCTTAGCAAAAATGACCTAGAGGATTTTCATCACTCATCCACAGAGCTTACATGGTACTGCCAGCTGCATTGTCCAAAACAAACAGAATCAGTTCTTTATTGCAGCTGATCGCTGTAATGCACTTATTATTTCATATCCCTAACACAAGAGGCTCATATCTGCAGTGCCTAATTGATATTCTGATTGTGATCAGTAACATCACCTTCCTGTAAAGTCAGAAAGTAAATGATGAAAACTGACACTTCTATTGTATCTCTTTAGGTGACGTGTCTTTTTTGACAATGGCAAGAGTTCCTGGTGAAAAAACTAAAAATCCATGTGATCAAAAAATGTGTGAAATGAATGCAGCGAGACTTGTTAACATTAATGATGAAAAGTTACAGAATATTTTGCTTTATTGTCTTTATGCATGGGGTTTGGTGTAATAAAAGAGGGCATTGTGGATGCTGTCCGTGCAGGAACACATGCTCAGTGCTGGCATGTGGGTTAAAATGGTCATCTGGAGTGCTGGTGGGTTTTGCAAGGGAATCCCTGGTTGCCTCCACACCCTACATTACTTTTACTCCTGCCTGAAGAGGGATTTTGGTGAGGGTGAGCTGGGTTCATTCCCAAAAAAGCTGAATTCAAGTGGAGATTTTGATTCTGAAGCAACACCTGGTCATTGGAGCACCTTGAGATCACATGGAGGGAAGTGATTAAACCTGAAGCAAAATCCACAATCTTTATATAGTGTAAATATGAAAACCATCATCACTTCAACAGTGTTGGCATCTCTTGTAAGAACATGTTGCCAAATAAGGTGTTTAGGAGTGGATATCCAAAAATAGAAGTAACTAGAAATCAAGGAATGCTTTTCAAAGTGTAATGAGAATATGCTTAGAACTTATGTTCTACAGAATTTCATTTTGGTGCAGATAGAAGGGTATAATGAAGCATAATCAGAGTTTTTAAAACTGTTAATGATGACTTTTTAATTGCTCAACTTTCAAATTTGGATTTGCTTAGGACTGGAAAAGATAAATTCACCACTGCTGAGATTAAAGATTGCCTAGCAACCAGAGGATGAATATATCTAATGTGGGGAAAACAAAGGAAGAACAAACCACTTTCATTTCCATATATATATAAAGTATGTATAAATATAAAAGTGTGGAAATAAATATATGTGTGTATGCACAAACACAGACACACACCCTTCCTAATTGCTAACCTGAAATGCTGTGGGTCATAAAAAAAAGAAATGGAAAGGCACAAACAAGATCTAAGATGTGGATGAAAATTGGGCATTTTCATTTAAAAGTCATAAATCCACAGTAAGTGTTTGGGTTTTGTTTTAAATTGTCCTGCTCCACTGATAAAGTAAAAGTGGAAAGTGGAAAGAAAACTGTCAAGACCACTAAAAATATGTGCATCTGAAAGCTCCTAAATCTGTAAGGACAAGAAGGAAAGGAGATGTCACCTGCCTAGAGAAGATCATAATCACTTAAAACTGTTAATTTTGAAGGACTGTGCTAATGATTAAATTATGTGCATTCATTGCTCCTCTGTGAAAAATGGGATGGGCAAGAAATATGAATATTTTATTAATTGAGACATTTCAAGTGAACACAATGTTAGAAATCAGCTTTAAAAGTAAAGGACAAGTGACTGGAAATGAAAAGGTATTTCTGTCATGAATCGGAATATCTTTTGAAAATTTTAATTGAACAAAACAAATTAATGGAGAGGCAATTTCGCCCAATTGCCTTGTGCAGGAAGTTTTAAGGTCTTTTTCATTCCCTTTTCATAAACTTTCACCCCATAAATATGAACAGGTGCAGAAATGCAGGTTTCTTCACCTGAGTCTTAGCAAGTGGCAAAAAAACCTGTGTGAACACAAAAATCCACTGTGTGAACACAACTGAGGAGAGCAACAACGAGAACCAAAGGAAAGTGGGCAGGGACTGCCTGGGTAATTTTTTGCCAGCTTTGTTGAGCATGCAGAGAGATGTGGGAGGCTGTGTTGATGGGGACCAGAGTATCTTCATTAAAGGCATCTTCCTTCCCTCTCCCTGCTTCTGCAGGAAGCATCACTGCTGCTGGCTGGGGCTGGGTGCTGGGGTTGGTGTCACCAGTGCTGTCAGCTGAGCAGGCAGGGGAATATCTCTCTTTTTCCCTCTGATGAAACACTCATTGTCTCGACTGATGGCAGCTTTCCTCAAATCTGCACAGCAGCCTGTGCATGAAAGATTTCCCACTAGTTGTAAAAAATATTCAGATCCGTGTTACATAACCGCGCTCCCCCTTTAATCGTTTTTGATCCATTTTTTACTAATGAAGATCTGAAATGACAGGAATAGTTCATATTCTTTTTTTTTTTTTTTCCCTGCAGAGCCTGTTGGCATAGAAATGAACTCTCTGTAACCTATGGAAGAGAGAAGAGTTTACTTTTTAGGCTGTTTTCTGTTTCTACTTGTGTTTCATATTGTCAAACATCAGATGCTTAAAAGGTCTATAACACAGCAGGCTGAAGTGCAGTGACCTGCTGCTCTTTCACATTCAAATTAATAAAGTAGCTCACAGTGCAGACCTTTAGAAAGGCAAGAGATTATACCTTTTTTAAGGCAGAAGGGGATTTATTATGATAGAAATTAATCTCTGCAGACATTACTTTAGGGTTTTATTCTAACTCTTGAAGTAGGGACACACTTTTACAGTACTGTGCCATTAGATTAAATCCAAATCTTAAATCAGCACTTCATCTTCACCCAGGATTAATGTTTCAGCCCAGTCCCAGAGTGGGATTCAAACCCTAATTCTCTGATTAGAATAATCTGATTTTCTTTTTGTAATGCCATCTCAGATTTCAAGAAATCAGCCCATGCATCTTCTCAGATTACGAGACCAGAAAAAGTAAAAATTAGAAAAAACTTTTTACACCTGGTTTTACACAAGTTCATTGCAGCTCTCCAGCACAACCACAAACTACAGCTTAAATGCAGGGAATCTCTTAATCACAGAGGCTTTCAGAAGTAGCCACCTTGATTTTCATGAGACCTGTGATAAAATCACAAATTTTTTACTCTAAGATTTACATTCTCTTGTAGTTTTCTTGTCCAGCAAGTGGACATTCAAAGTTGATATTTTTGCTTCATGCATTTTCTAAAACCATTTAGACACCCTGCCAAGAGTGCTCTAGCCAGAAATTTAGCTGAATTTTCTACCTGCATAGTAAGCAAATCAGCCTAGAAAAGAAGCAGAAGGGGGTAGATGAGCTATTGGTATCTAGAAACCTTATTTTTCAAATAATAAGCGAGACAATTTAATTATTCCAACTGTCTTTTTTACCTTAGGAGAAACAAATTAGCTGCCTCACCATTAAATCTGAAGAAGCAGCTTACAAATTCCTTAAAAAGAATTGCAGAGCTCATCTGTTTCTGTGTTCACACTTTGCATCTCTGCACAGGTGTGTCTTCAACATGATTTATAGTTCTGCTTCAGCTGTGGAGAAAAGGTGTGAACTTGTGCACTGTGCAGATGATTCTGTAAATCAGGAAACTATTAAAGCTCTTTTTCTGAAAATTTATTTTAACATGAGTATGCTACAGGTGGCAAGTACTTTCTCAGTCTTCTTCTGCAGTTTGGGTGCTCTTCTTGGCTTCAGAACTGGTGCTTATTTTTTGCTATATCTATACCAGATTTCTGTTGACTGACTGTTTCCTGGGCTGTTCATTTTTTGGTGCTGCCTGGAGATTTCTCTTATGGAACAGGTTTTATTCTCATGAAAGCGAATGGCCATTATTTTTATTTCTTTTGAAAGAGCTTGTAAAATAAGCCATATTTCCTGTAGCCACATAGGAAATTGAGTACAATTATGGCTGCTGTTTTAGACAGAAATGATGGCACTCCTCTTTCCACCTGGAACCAAAATTTGAACTTTAAAACACACACTGTACAGAACACCAGAAAAGAGCATCGTGTCTCCCTAAAAATCTGTGTGTCTAACATCATAAACTCATATGTCATTCTCTTTGCAGCTCCAGCACCAGCACACTTACCTCAGTATCAGCTGCTGTGAATTTCACTGCCTCATTATGAAATGTATACTCAATGTGTTCATATTTATATTTAATGCCCATTACATGAAAGAATAAAGAGGGTTGAATTTTTCCATGCACACTTGCTATTTCACAGAATGTGCTCTATTTTTAAATTATAGAAGGAAATGTAGCCCAGACACCAGAATGGTCTTTATTCAATCACTTCTATCATTACAGTTTTGAAATGTGAATCCACAGGACTTTTTTAAAGGCAGGTTTCTTTCTTTATCATCATATCATTGTCTCAAGCAGATGTCTCTCAGAGCAGCAGTTCTGCCAGAAAGCCTAATACTTATCATTCTAGGTGTTATAGTTGAGGGAAATTGTCTCCATTTCAGGCTAATGATGTTGTGCAAGGGGACTGGAATGCTTCTCTCAGGCCTAATTCAGGATACCTTAGCTTTTGGCAGGTATTTCTGTCCCAGAAACTATAACATTAAATAGTGAATAGCTTTAAATTGGATTAAATAATTCTTTTTCATGTTTTAATTTTTTTTTTTCATTGCAAATTAATTAATAAGGGCAGCTGGCTGGTTTATATTCTTCTAGGATGAGTGCTTTATGAAGGTGCAGGTGGTTGTGGGATGGAACTTCTCCCTCTGCCCCTCTCCTTCAGCCTTCACATCACAAAAGTTGCTTTCATAAACTGTGAATTTCTGTTCTTGACAGGGATTGATGGGCTAACTGTTAACATCACAGAGTGCTGCATTATTTATACACACAAGGGTTGGGCTCCTTCTTTTTCAGGCTGTCCTTTGCTGTCAAGCAAAGAATTAAACCCCTCAGTCAGGAATCACGCAATGTTTCGTTTCTATGGGGGTTTTATGGGATCAAAAAATATGATATATAAATGTTTAAAGTTCAGCAAAGAGTGGGTGGAAAACTTCTACCCAACTCCCCACCACTACCTGTTTGTGGAAAGGAGCAATAGTTGTATATTCAATATTTTTTTGAAAAGCACGTGGCTTAAAAGTAGTTATGTGAACACATGGAAAAGAGCATGATGGACTTGCAGAACATTTTTATGTCTGGGTGTTTTTAATGAAAAAGATCCAGGTTCATTGGTTGAGTTGTTCACTATGGACAAAAACCATCATATTCCTTAAAGAAAAAAATCCTAGTTTTTATTAGAGAGAAAATATATCAGCATTTTATTTGAGTTTTGCTGTATAATTTTTCCTGAGTTTGGAGAGTTAGGGAAGGTTCTTAATTAAAACTCTAATTTTGAGATTGCATGGATCTCTTTGATTTTATTCTTTCTGTCATGCTTTTTCTTACTCTTAACCAAGCATGGTTTCCAAAGAGATGATGGATCATTTGTTCAAGAACTAACTTGACTTCAAGATGTTATGAAGAAATGAAAGATAAGCAGAAAAAAAAAATCTAAAAATCCCACAGATTTAGGACCTTTTGATACTAAATCAAGTATCAAAGGTTTATGTACTGTCTTCAGACACTTTTACACTTGAGAGGTCATGTAAAGAAAAGCACAAGATAAATCAGTCATAGAAAAGATAAGCCTGAATTACTGTTTTTATTTGACATTGAATCTTACTGGAATCCTTTCAGAATATCTTAATAAAAGTGCAATCATAATTGTTCTTTAGATTTTTTTTTAATAATTGAATTTCTCCTGGAGTGTTTGTTTAATTTGCAGAAATTTGTCAAGTTACACAGTCTGTTACACAAACAGCATATTGACAATCACCATGGAAAGCCATCAGCAACAGAGCAGACTCCTGCAAGATTTATTGTAAATTATATATTTCCTTTCTTGGGTTGACTTTACTCTTCCAGTCACAAAATCTCTCAGGTTAAATTATAAAACTAGTGTTATGCTCAAAGCTGTGTCACATTTTAATGGTAACAAATCCCTTTATCAGTTGTGTTAAGACAAAATGCACCCATATCAGCTTTTCTTACTTATAACAGAACCTTCAAAATCAAATTCTGGTCATCAAACCCAGTGGAATGTATAAAAAATTAGATTTCAATATTTCAGCATGAACGTCCTCTCAAGAGGCACAAAATGTAAATTGAGGAAGATATTGTTGACTCAAAGGTGATGTTTATTTTGTTCAGCACCATTTCACAGACAATAAGCTATAAATAACAGAGATAACATTTTATGTGATTTTTGATAATTTAAGTTTCAACATTTGCACAGCCTGGTACCAATCCTCTTAAGTAGAATTGTGCAGCTTCTCATTTTTCTGACTGCATCCTATTTGATTTTGTACTATGATATAATTTAACTATTGCTGTTTACATGCTTTCCTCTTTAGTCCTTGTTAGCATTATGTGAATGAGACAGGATAGGCTGGTTTTTGCTTGGCTTTTTGTTTGGTTGGTTGGTTTTGGTTCTGTTTAGGTTTTTGTTTTGTTGGTTTTTGTTGAATTTTTTAGTTGGTTGGTTTTTTATTTGTTTGTTTTGGTTTTTGTTTTGTCTTTGTTTTTGTTCTTTTGGTTGGAACTTTTTGTTCCCTGTGTTTTTTTTTCTTTTTTTTTTTTATCCATTCTTTTTAGATGTGCTTTTTATTCATTTTATTTCCGTGATTTCTGTGGTATAATGACATTACAAAAATTACACCAGTGACTGACAGGCCAAGGTGGTGGGTCAAAAGAGCAATTAGTGCAGTTATTTCCTGAACATGGAAATAAATGGCTGAGAACAGAGGAGAACATCTGCTTTATTAGTCCCGAACTGCAGGTCGGGTCACTTTATTTCAGGCTGGAAAAACCAACAGGAATTTTGAGGCAAATTAAAAAACCACACAGCTGACTGTCCACACTTTGGTCATTTCAGGAGATTTCGGTTCCTGGAAATATAATGTAAAACTGTGTGTGTGTTCTGCTTGTCATTCAATATGGAATTTACAAATTCAAACAGCATTTTGTCTTTTTGCCTTTTACGCCAATGGCATAATTGAAATCAGAATGACACCAAATCAGGAAATATGTAGCAAAAATATCCTCTCTCGTTTTAATCAGAATATCCATGTGGATTTGCATACTAAGTGTTCTTGCTCCAGATGCTATTTAGTTTATTAATTTAATTAGAGGTATGGGAATACAGTTGTCAGAGGATTCATTTAATAGTAGCTGTTCTTTCACAACCAATTGCCTAATCCCCACAAAGAACAAACAAACATCCTTTGCTACCACAATAATGCAACAAAAGCAGAAAATGAGAAGTCTTGGCTTATTTAAAATCAGTTAGAAAATGTCATTTGCTGTTCTCAACTAGCTTTGCTTCTCCATCAGCTGGACAGTCTTTAAGACAAAACTTTATTATCAAGTACATGACAGCTGTCTGTGTAATGAAGGCACCCTAAAGCTGACAAAAAATTAAGTAAAACTACAAATAACCCAGCAAACTACAGCACAACTCTAGCTTTTCTGTGCAACTGAAGCACAGAATTCATAAAGGCATTTTCGTGCATCAGTTACATTTCTTAACCAATGTTTAGATGTAAATTCTCACACCAAGGATTAATCTGAAATCCATGTGCAGGAAAGGTGTTGAAATCCTGAGCTGAGTTTGCCACTAAAATAATCCAAAACATGCTGTAATGTCAGTATTGCTGACATAAACCAAATTAATTTCCCTAAATCTCTTCAGTTACATGGAAAAAGACCTGGCAATTTTAAATTAAAAAACTCCACAGAAAATAACGTGCTTGTTTTCTAACAATTGTCTATCTGTAGAACATTCTTTCAGATGCATTTACTGCACAAAATACTGTTATTTTTAAATGCTGTGGTGAGCAGTAGAGAGCACAAACCTGCCTTTAAAGATGAAGACTGAGATAAATAAAAATGTATGTAGATATAAGATAAACTATCTGAGAAAAATTATTACATTAAAGTTGACCAAAGCCTAGGGGGTGCCCTTTAGGATTGCTTCCAGTTATCCCATTGGTGAGAGAATGCAATCTGTAGATACCCTGCGAGTCTTCAGGTTAGAAAAAGTAAAAAATTTATGTTTGCTCTTGTCTTTTGCAAATGGACTGAGTTTAAGACAACCACATTTTATGGGGTGGAGGATTAGGGAAAGATGATTACATGGAGCTGTGCTGTTGAATAAATACAAAACTGAATTGGACATTCAAAGGACATAAGGTTCATAATTTCTTTCTGTACTTAGTTTACCAAAAATCTGATGTGTTGAGAGCCTGTGGGTAATTTTTGGTGGCTTTTCTACAAAAACTTTGTTTTCCCTTTTCCCACAGCGGATGTGTGCGACTCCAACCCCTGCCAGAACGGTGGCATCTGCCTGTCAGGGCTCAATGACAACTTCTACTCCTGCGAGTGTCCCCAGGGTTTCACAGATCCCAACTGCTCCAGCCTTGTGGAGGTTGGTAAGTGAAAATTAAATTAATATTGCTGAAATGGCTCGTGAGCCTGTGGCTGGCCAAGCAGTGATCCTGTCCGTGGTGTTTTGTGTGGTGATGGTGGTGCCTTGTTGAGGCTAATTCAATACAGAGGCCAGAATAAATACAAATAGAAAGTATTTCTATTTATTGAAAGGTCTTCAAGTACATTTTGGGCAGATGAAGCCCCTCCAGGGGCTACACCCAAAATGGACACGGGTTTTCACACTTTTATAAGTTTGGTCCATTTGCATATTGGGGGTTAATCTGTTCCAATTACAGCTTCAGCTAATGAAGTCATTTACCCCAGGTTTGCTCCCCCAACTTACTTTTGTTTAATTTCTGGGCCCTGAGGCACTGAGGTGTCCTTGATTCCCAGCCTGGAGAGGAATTGTTGTGTCTGCCCAAAATGGGGAAGCAGCAGCTGACACTGGGTATGGAGTTTAGAGTTACACACTAAAGAACTGCAGGATCACAAACACATGACAAATATAAAAGCTAAAATCCCAAGGCATCAATAGGGTCATTATGTTGATCATTATTGGCGTTTTTAACCTTATATTTGTTCCATTGGCATCTCTATAATAATTAATAGTTGAAAATTAAGCAATTAAGTTGAAATGGCATCTGCAGAACGTAATTACTCAGAAAAGTCCAGTGCTTCACTTCACAAAATAGTACATAGTGGTGACTTAAAAGTGGCCCAACATTTTTCAAAGATCAATTCTAGATAATTCTAGAAAATTCTGTGATAATTCTATGTATCCTTCTTCACCAAGTGCCTTTCAAATCTTCATTTCTGATACTGTTATGCAGATGTCCAGAGTAAAAACTAATTTCTTATGCAAATGAAGAGACAGGAACAGCATAGGAGAAAAGTAACACATAGTGGTCATTTATTTGAATTTCAAAATAATTATCCATTTAGAGGCTCTAATTAATCATTAGCTGAGTGCACAGAGCACTAGTCAAATGTACTGAAATTTTGTGTTGTGCACTTGACTCATAGTAAACCTAAATTTGAGTGGTAGATCTGAAATATCCAGCAGGTCAGGCCTCTGTATTAAGAAAACTTAAGGAGAAAATCATAATCTGAAGGAAAAGATAGAGGCAGACAGCTCACTGAAAGGTAACTGAGCTCTTGTATTATCCCAAAGAAGGCATAAAAATGTGTTTACAGAGCAAAATGATGGAACTGTCTCAACTGGGCTCAGCATGGCAACTGTCCTAAATCTGTGTGATTCTTATTTTTTAATAATTAATTGTTTAATGTAATAAATCAGTTTTAAAAAATTACACAGAGGGAACCAGGGTTCACTGTTCTGTGGATTAAATATGCCTCTGCCATGGGGTAAAGGGAGCAGAACTTAGTCCAGAAATAAAGGGCTGTTCTGTTTATGAGGTTTTTTTGTTGATTTTCTTTCCTGAAAATGGTGCTACTGCTGTTCTGAGAGTGAATTCCAGGTGTCCTTAATGCAATTTTAAGTGAATTTGGATTTTAATTGATTCCTTTTAAGCTAAACTTTCTGCAAAGAAATGGAGCTAGTTGCTGTGGGAGAATGAGCAACTTCAGACACCAACTGCAATTTTTTCTGACTCTAAAATGTTGTTGTAGCTGCTTAACACCTAAAATTTGAGTTGCACAAGGAGGTGCTTGTTGCCCACACAAGAAGCCAGAAGACACTGCCTCAAATCTTATTTTCCATCCCTTTCCCTATAATTTTTATCAGTGCTTGAATTTATCCTATGGATATATGTCACACTAACCTAAAACAGCCTAGACATGGCTTCACTTCAGGAAAATTTTGGATTTGTTGTGTACTTGGCTGGCAGGAAATTGCATTGCACATGACTGGGAGGATGCCAGACATGACTGAATTTGGAGAAAAAATCATATTGTGATAATTATCACTGTAATTAGCAGATGAGCATTAATAGGGCTTTAAAAAATACACATATACTTAACTAAAATCTTCAAGCACTTCAACAAAAACTCAGTTTGGTAAACAGACTAAAGCATAAGTAAATAACTTGACAATATGTGGCAATCACAGCACTTACAGAAGCAGGATGTTACATTTCTAGTTTGCAATCCATGGGGAATATCTGCTGGACAGCACTGGTTAAGTAAAGAACCTATTAATATTCCTATAGTAACTAAAATCCTGAATTTTAATTTAGTTTGTGTTTGTCTGCTACACATGGATTCAGTCTAGCCTTGTTAAAAACTTTTAAAATAGATTTTAAAATAATCTTTTATTTTTTAGTAAATGATCATTCTGCATTATGTAACCCTGTACACAGTCGTATAAACCACTGGAAAAAAAATGGTATTTCAAGAAAATAATTTGATTTTTTTTCCTATGAAAATGGTGGTGATTAGTGTAAGCTGTGAGTCAATCATCTCCATTCATTTAAATACTGAAGTGTTTAAAGTAAAATGATGTTGTAAGATGTGTCTAGAGGAGCCCAGGAATGCAAGACCCTGAGTGATCACTTTTACTAAGAGTGTTTATTAGACGTAAGATTTAAGAAGGAATGCTAGCAAAGGTTGCTTCTCTTTGCCTTTTTAATGAGTTTTTGCCCAAAAGCAAATCTCTTAATCCCTCGTATCTCAAAAAAGACTTCTTGAAAATTTTCTGTGAGGTTGAAAACACTAAGTTATAAATTAGTATTTAGGATGTCAGGAGGTACCATGTAGGAAAAAAAAGAGGAGGATGAGAAAAACAAACAAACAAACAAACAAACAAACAAAAAAAAAAACAAACAAAACCAACAAACCAAAAAAAACCACAGATCCTGTGCCACTCTGTCTCTCTCAAAAGGGCTGCACAGAAAATTTTAAAAGCAGCTTGGTGTTGTCTGCATCCCCCTCATTAGAGACTTTGTGCAATGACAGGATGCACTGCTGAACTCTGGGCACCTGCTGGGAAGTCATAAATTTTTCAAGGGACATACCTTAAACAGGAGGATTTTCACAGTAAAAGACAACAGGGATTTTACTTAATCATGCATTGATGTGGGTAAATAAAAGGCAATCCCATTCACACAGCAAGTCATGAACTATGCAGAGGAAAAAAAAAATAGATGCATACAAGTACCCAGGAAGATCAAACAGTTAGGTTGGAGTCTTCCCTAAATAGATCAAGAAATATCCAAGACAGTTTGGGAGCTGCATGGTTACTCAAGAATGCAACTTCCTTTATTACCTTAATAGAAATAAAATTTAAAATAACCTGATATTCATAATAATACCAATTTCAAACTAATAAGTTTAATTAATAATGTGTTTTTATAAATTTACCCATGGAAAAATACTACTTTTCTGCCTTATGAAACATGAAATACTTCATATTTTTCTGACCCTTTGACTTTGAGTGTGTCTAAACCAAAATTTATAAAAAATGTTTGTGACAGTATTTTGTATATTTTAAATTGCTAATCCCATTTTGACCCCACTCTTTCATGAATGGCAATCCCACTTTATTTCCTGTGTGTACTTATATACTAAATGTAGTTGTGGTAAAAGACTTGAGATGAGGTGATATATCTGTAATATCACCCTATTTGTGCAGCCAGTGCACAAATTTCAGTGCTCTAACAGATTTTAAATATCTGATAAACTGGCAGAGGATAAGATGGAGACAGGCAGGAAAATGTATTTTTTAGTTGTTTTCAGTACAGCACATCCTCCAGCGAGGTGAAAAAGGATTTGCCTAAACAGATAGAAGGTGATTATATCAAACATTCCAAACAGCAGGATGTTTTCCAAAGATGATAAGAGCACTGTGGTCCAAGATAACTCTTCAGCAGACTTCTGCCTACATGTGTGGAAACTAATTTTAACCTAAACTGAAACAAAATAATTTTCAATTAATTAATATTGGCATTAATATTGGCACAGAGTATTTGGCAGATTTACCATCTTTTAAACAACTCACAAGTAATTCTCAGGAATTATGTAAATGATCATAATACAATAAACAACAACTGTTGCCGACAATTAATAGGAGTCATTAATGAATTCTGTTCAGGAAAACTCTTAATGTGCTGCCTGTCAACTTGGGTGACTAATTAGCCATGGACAGCACACAAGGGGATCTATAAAATGACACTGGGGGAGTTTTCTTTGAAACAAAAATTACTCCTGTTTTGTTTAGTGTGTGCATAAGCGAAAACAGGGGGAGAAATGCAACCTTAATGACAAGAAAAAGAGTTTATTAACTTTATTATGCCATAAGGCAATGAGAGTGTGTTCCATGGGTCAACCATGTTCACATTTGAAATCTGGGCATCTTAAAACTACCTGGTTTTGATCTCCCAAGTCTGAAATTCAATAACTGTCTGAGAGGATAAACTGGTGAACATGTTTAGTTTATTTAAGTGAAAAAAAAAAAAAAACAAAAAAAAACAGATGTCAAATGGGCTGCCAGCATCCTTTTGGAAAGTGTCTGTACCTTTTATGTCAGCTCTCACTGAGAGGATCTCATTATTGAAAAACATGGTGAAAAAATGCCTGTGCTCATTTTGGAAGGGTGGAAAGGCAAGTTAATGATCCTATGGTTAATGATCAAGGGAAGCTGGGTTTCAGTGCAGCATGGAGGATGAGTGAAGGGAGAAGAGTTTAAAGGTGGACCAGGGATGCCAGTTTCCCATGGCATCTTTATCCTTCCAAGTGATTAAGAAGTGATTGTGGGTTTCCTTGCTTGGCACATTGC
Source organism: Peucedramus taeniatus (assembly GCA_013400575.1). Taxonomy (NCBI): domain Eukaryota; kingdom Metazoa; phylum Chordata; class Aves; order Passeriformes; family Fringillidae; genus Peucedramus; species Peucedramus taeniatus. The sequence goes on along the minus strand of WBNO01005525.1, from coordinate 62,587 downwards.
AGTTTTCCATATCAGTTCAGTCTTCCCAGTATCCAAAGTAAACTATTTCTTTGACAGCTGCTGTCTCTCAGCCAGAAATGCAGGAATCAAAGGAGTTCTCCCCTTTTCATGCTGCTAAATAAAAATTCAGTGAGATGGATTAGGCCCAGAGTGCTCTGATCTGTTTGCTTTGTGGCTTTATTTGCACAACTTAAGTCTCCACTTTTGCTTCCCTGACCTCTGCACTGACAGGACAAGGGCTTCTGAAAAAAAATGAGTACAGATGAAAGTCCTGCCACTCACTCCCTGTCAGTCTTGCAGATGCTTTTCAATGCCATGATTAGAAATGACTGAATGATTTCAAAGATGCTTTTGTAGTCTTACAATGTGTGTTTTGTCTTTTTCTTAAGGAGGGTTGTTTGCACCACACATTGAACATATGTACTAATGGGTTTTCCAAGGTGGAAATAGTGAAATGAATCCACTCTTACAAAAGAATTCAAATTATTTGCTGTCACATGCATCTAGTATGCAATTGATATGAAATTATTCACCTTAGCTGTAGATAAAGTAGCCTGGAATGATGCAAATTACAGCACTGGCACTCACAAAATCAGAATAGTTGAAGATGTGAGGCACTTGTGGAGGTCTGTAGCCTAACCCCATCTCTCAGTGGATGACCCAGGGGTGAAGTTTTCTCAGGGTCACTTCCAGTTGAGTTTTGAATATTTCCAGGGATGGAGACTTTACAGCTTCTCATGGCAATCTGTGCCAGTGTTTGATCACCTTCACAAGCCAAAAAAAAAAAAAAAGCAAGGAAACAAACAGACAACCCACAAAAGCCCAAATATATTTAAGTGTAATTTTGTGAAATTCAGTTTTTTTTCTCATTGTGCTGTCACTAAGTACCACTGAGAAGTCCCTGGCTCTGGTGTCTTTATTTGTATTTTCTTCTCCAGGCTTGACTATTTGATTTTAGGGAAATAATCACATCCCTTGGCCTGCTGGCCCTCTTTTCTCTACTGCAACACAGTCCTCAGTGCAGATTGCCCAGGATATTGGGAAATAGAATGTGGACTCCAGATTTCAGCACCTATTGTCACTCCTTTGGGTGTAGTGCCACCCAAATTGACTATATTTATTCCTATATTAGCAAAATTTATGCAAAATGACTTATTCACCACATTTCTTATCGTCAAGAGGAAGACTTTATTACATGACTGTGAATTTTTCCTCAGTGAACTGTCATGCTTTTCTCTTGATACTGATTCATTATTTGACAAAAAATTGCAAAGGAAATTGTTCTCTTTTCTGCTGATATTCTCACTCTTGAAAACCATTTCAATGGCTCTGTTGGTAACAGAAGATTAACATCAGAGGTGAGGTGGGCCTGTGTTTATTTGAATTCAGCAAGAATAATCAGGTTCCATGATTAAAGGGTAGTTTCTTCTGGGACAAGAGTGAGAGAGAGTGAGAGGGGAAGGATTGAAAGCAAATTCTTCCCTGCAGGTCTTCAACATATTGAGGGCAGTTCTCAGTGCTCTATTCTGAAGCCTAAAGCCTACAGCTTCACATTTCTGTTACACAGCAGTATTTTATGTGGAATTTACTGCAAAACACAATTTTAAAACAGAAATTATCACATAATCAAGATGTTCTCTAAGGTTATGGAGCTCTGTTGAAAGCAATCAGTACATATTAATAAAAATAATTTGACAAATTAGGCCCTAATGTTTAGTTTTTTGGTAGCCTGAAGAGCACACAATGCACAAAAATCTAAATTGAGTGGTCTGAAGGCACACAAGCAGAATAGCTTGATAAATGGCATTGATTGCAGGGCATAAAATGCTGTAAGTCATAATTTACAATATTTCTGCTAAAACAATTGCCTTTGGTGCTGATTGCCAGTAAATCTGTTGTGAAAACAAGGTTTCAAGTCACAATTGGTGAGGAGGGTGCAAAAATGGGAGTTCACAGAGTCATAGAGTCCCAGGTTGGAAGGGACCTCAAGGATCATCTGGGTCAAAGTTTCTTGGCAAAATCATGGTTCAGGCAAGATGGGCCAGAGCCCTGTCCAGCTAAATCTTAAAAATATCTAACATTGGGGAATCCATCCCTTCCCTGGGGAGATTATTCCAGTGGTTGATTGTTATGGTGAAAATGTTTCCTCTTGTGTCCAGTCAGAGCCTCCCCAGACTGCCCTGGACCTCTCACCCCTCGTCCTCTCCACGTGGCTCTGTGCACAAAGGGAGTCTCCAGCTCCTCTGTGGCCACTCTTTAACCAGTGGGACAGGGGGTGAGGTGTCCCCTCAGCCTTCTCTCCTCAAGGCTGAGCAAACCCAGGTCTCCCAGCCTTCCTCCACAAGTCAGACTTCCCAGCCTTTGGATCCTTCTTGGGGCCATTCCCTGCACCCTCTCCAGCCTGTCCACCTCTGGCATAACAGGGAGCACAGCTGGGCACAGTGCTCCAGGTGGCACCCAACAAAAGCTGAGCAAAGTGGGGTGATGACTTCTTCACCTCTAATTTGCCCTTTTTGGTGCCTCTTTGTGTGAATGATCCTGCAGTTAATTCCTTCTCCATCTTTGTGCCCCTTTGCTCCACAATCTCCTTGTGCCTCTCATGCTGTGCAGTCCCAGAACTGGACACTCACTGCAGATGTGTCCCTTTGCTAAGCAGGATCACCCACACTGACCAGCTGGCAGTGCTCTTCCCAACACACCCCAGAATACTGCTGGCAGTTTTAAAAAGCCTGCCTAATATTCTGTTAGGTTTCATCAGATTATTTATTTTATAAAGCATTTTGAAACATGTGACAGACCTTAAAAACTTATATCAATGTGACCATGCCCAATGTTTGTAGGCAGTGAAAACTTTCACACCTGAATGAGAAATGCCCTGTTGAATGAACCCCATGCTGGAATTCATATCACATTTTCCTATTTTTCTTTCTGCAAATTTTTTATTTGGAGGTACAAACTGGCAAGGGATAAGCAGGTCATACACTAGAGGGTAAGCAGTTGTCCACTATGAAGGAGATTTTATGCATCTTATTAAAAGAGCAAGTGGAAAACATCCAGCCCCTTGTTTGCAGGCCTACTGCTCAGGATGTGACCTTGCAAATAAAAAACAAAGTTTGTGAGCATGGCCTTATTTGCAAAAACACATCCCCAGCCCCTGCTTTCAGCTGGAGGGATGAAGGAGTGCATCATGTTTTGATTAAAAGCTCCAACACTGATGCCAAGCCTTGCATACAAAAATACTCAGAAAAGCATGCATACAGGTCATGGAGAGCTGTGACAAACTGTGAGGTTTGGGCTTTCCATCCAGGTGTTATTTAACTGAAAATTCCAAGTACACAGAGCCTGCTAAGGGCAGGATGCTGCACAAACAAGAGTTGGCACCTGCCTGGGCTGTGTGTTCTGGAAGGGAGGCACCTCTGGCCAGCCAGGCCCATTTCCATGAGGTTTTGCCCTGTTTTATTGGGTGAAGAAGAGAAGGAAAAAAAAAAAAAAAAAAAAAAAAGAGCCGTTTCCCCAGAAATGTGTTTTGTCTGTGGCCTTATATATTTGCTAAACCAGCTTCAAAAGAAGCAGGTAAAATAAACCAGTTATGTTTTGTCAGAACTTCCAGTGAAACAGGCTGCACATAAAAATCTGGAGAGCTCATGCTGACAGACAGGGGAAAATTGCTCTTTGGGTAGGTGCTCTTAGCATTGTCTGGAAAGAGAAGTGTTCAAATAATTCAGCTTTGGTGGGCAGCAGCTGCATGGGGTTAAAACAGCAGAGCACATGGCACATCAAGGTCTAATGAAATAAATATTCTGGTACACAATATCCTGCACATTCTCACATCCATGAGTGCCTCTGGAGTGGTCCTGGTGCCTGTGAGAATTGCTGACACAGCTGCTGGGCTGCTTCTTGTGATTTTCCATGTCACGTTGACTTTGTTCTTTGGTGTCCCTGTCCTGGTGTTTAAAATGGGTCTCTCACCACTTTTTCATTATTTTTTTTAATTGTTGTTGTTGTTTTTTTGTTGTTTTGTTGTTGTTGTTGTTGTGTTGTTGTTGTTGTTGTTTTGTTGACGTTGTTGTTGTTATTTTTATTGTTATTATCATCATCAAAATATTATCCATATCAAAACATGGAAACCATATCTATCTTATTGTTCCTAATCAATTGTTGCTGCCTTTAAGACAGTTTCTGTTACCAGATAATTTTTTTTATGTAGGCCATCATCATTGACAAATACTAGAGGTCTTCAAGTTCCTGTCCAGTTCTAAAGAAATTATTCATTGCAGGACTTTTTGTACTTTTGAAATACGCTGCTCATCAGGAATTATTAATTCTTACAGATTAGGGATCATTAAGCATCATCATGCTCAGAATTAATTACTATTTGATTTTGCTAGAAATGGGGTAGTAGCTTTATTTTCCTGTTCCTTTAACTTCTTGGCTAATGCAAAGTAAACAGTTTTGGTGTTTTTTAAAAGACCAGACAACATAATATCTGATAAAATTTTGACTTAACAAATGTTCTTGAAGCACTGCCTCTGTTTTTCCATTTTATATAATATAGTTTTCTCCTGGATTTTTATGTAGAAGGATGTGACTCAACAGAATGGAAGCAACTTGCTAAAAAATAAAAATGCCAGAAGGAAGCTGATTCTTTAGCTGAAAAAGCAAATTGGTCTTTAATGAGATGTTAATTCTGGCATCCTAGGAGATTCAGATTAGAAGATTTTTATACTTCTTAGGAAAAAATGATCAGATGGAAAACCTTGTGGTGTTGAACTTAATGCAAGCTTTAAATGGAATTTGGTTTCAGAGTAAAAGAAACGCAAATTAAAAGCTGAATATTGGATACTGAGACAGATGGACATTATTGTTGTTTTTTTTTCTTTCTTTTCCTCTTTAAATTTTTTACCAAAATTTTTTTTTTTTTCAAAACTATTTATATAAAGGGCTCATTAAGCAGACAAAAATACATCATGTTTTGGCATCACTTTTTCTTACTTTTTTCTCTCCATGTGTGTTTACTTGTTTTAAAGTAATGAATCAAGAAAATACATCTTTGCTACTAAAAAATAGATGTAATAGTTCAGGAGCCCTTTTGCTTTTCTCCTGTAATAAAAGTATTTCTGTTCAGAAACAGAAGAATAAGAGTACCCAAATGTTTCTCTTAATAAATTTAATATTTATAACTGGGAAAAGTTGCTATTTAGTAGCTCAGAAATTTCTTTTCACTGCGTAACTCTTTGTGATCTGATTTCTTTCTATGTTTATTCCTTCTTTTTAAATTTAAAATCTCTGTTAAGTCATTTGCTTAAGGGTCTTTGGTGTTCATCATCCAGATGCAAAAATTCCCTTAAGCATTTAAAATACTGTGGATTGATATATCTGCTCTCTTACAATTTTTTTTTTTTTTTAGTTCCAGAATAACAAATGAAATTGTTGAAGATTTTAAACTGGAATATATAAAACTAGTATTGTCTTGAGCAGATAAACCTTATTCTTTAGTTTGTTGAGGACATTGGGCATTGTTGCTCCTCTAAAACCTCTACAGTTTTAGAAGAATGTAGAAGAATTATGCTGATATAGATCAGATGAGACCTTTAACTTTTTTCAGCAAGGGTTTAATTTACTCCAAAAGTCACATTTTCCTAAGGGGAAAAACTAAATGCTTTAGTTCTTGATTGCTCTGTTGTTGTTTTTGTTTTTTTTTCTTTTTTTTTTTTTTTCCAAATATAAGTGTAATTACAGGAACTTCATAAGAAGTCTATGGCTGAAATTTTTTCCTATTAGGCTACAGAATTCTGCATATTTTGTTGCGAGGAATCAAGAAAACAGGGGAATTATAAATGAAATAATATAATAAAATATGATAAAAATATCATTATCTATGAAAACTATCAGTCAAAATAACAGGAAGAAAAATGCCAGAGGGGTGTCTACCTTTCCTACCCCATTTCAGGGTTTTAGTTTCTGTCTGGACCTACTGATATTTTGCCAGATGTGCCCGTGCTGTACCTGTTCTTGTCAGGTGTTAATAACAAGGCTGAAATACTCCCACTTTCCCCCCTTCATTTACCCAGTAAATTATCTGGGATGGTTCTTTTGGGGTGAAAAGACACTACATGCCTCATGCTCATCTTTTTGTGCATTCATGGGTAATGAGGATAATGAGGACTTGATGAGTGAAATGCTGACTGTTTTAAGCATATGAATAATTCAAATTTGAGATGCTGATTTTGAGAGGTTTTTTTTTTTTTCAGGTTGTATCACAGGTGTACAGCTTTCTCCTACTTGATGATGCCATAAAATAATGATTAATAATAATTAATTTATATTTATATTATAATAATGACCAGAATTATTCAGGCATGAGGTTTCATGCTGAATTATGGTTGTAGAGCTAGTGTTTCATGTGCATTTCTTGAGCTGAACACCTGCTTGAGAACTGACATTGCACCATCAGTTGGGAGAGTCAATATATTATTTCCTATGTTAGGAGAAATTAATCAATGAGATTGAAATTAATGTTTTAGCTGCTCCCCCGTGGCTATATCTGTAATATTAGAATGCTAATTTGAGGTACAAACTCTCAAGTCATCAATACCATCTTCACTTTGAAACATGCACTGGAATGGCACCACTCTAAATCAGGGAATTATGAAGCCTGGAAAATTCCAAAGGTTGACTCAGACATGAACTTAATTTTTTGTTTCTGAAATTAGGAAAGGAGTGAGGTAGAGTTCAAGAGCTTCATGATTTGGAAAAATCACACTTCAGCTTCCTTGGTATTTATGATTCTGTTCTGGTTTATCTGTCACTTCATGCATAATTGGTGCAAATATGTGTAGTTCCACTCTTCTGATCTATGCTTTTGAGATATCTAATTCCAACGTGCATGAATGCATGCAAGGTTTTAATATTTTTTTATCAAATGGATGGGTATGAGACATGCATATACAATCTGCTTTGTTTGCCTGTGCATATCCATACTACTCTGATCCTGGAATCACAGAATGGTTTGGGTTGGGGAGGGATCTTAAATCCCATCCATTCCTACCCTCTGCCATGGCAGGGACACCTTCCCCTGTCCCAGGCTGCTCCAGCCCCAGTGTCCAGCCTGGCCTTGGGCACTGCCAGGGATCCAGGGGCAGCCCCAGCTGCTCTGGGCACCCTGTGCCAGGGCCTGCCCACCCTGCCAGGGGAGAAATTCCTCCTAATATCTGGTCCCAACCTACCCTCTGTCAGTTTGAAGCCATTCCCTGTGTCCTGTCCCTCCATCCCTGGTCAATCATCTCTCTCCATCTTTTTTGTTGGTTCCTTCAGGCACTGGAAGGCCACAGTGAGGTCACCCCAAATCCTCCTCTCCAGGATGAACAATCCAAATTCTCCCAGCCTTAATGATGTCCTACACTTACCTCCTAACAGCCTAACAGAAGTGGTCAAAATATCCTGGAATATTTAGTTTTGCCATACAAACATCACCTGCATAGACAACGGGATGCAAAAGCTGAGACTTCAAATCCTCATGGAGACGCCTCAAATATTGCATTTCCACTCACAGACAATTCTTCCTGGCCCTTTCCCTTTGTATCCACACAAACATAGCTTATTGCAGCAAGATGTGTCCTCTGGGTAATGCAATTTTTTGCTCCTTTTATCCGGCAAAAAAATGATCATGGAAAGAAGTTCCAGGGCTTGCAGATGTTTATCCTGCCTAGCATCCCACACTCTGGAAGACAGGGTTGGGAGTGATGTGCCTGTAGATGCAGAGTTTCAGAGGGGAAATCCAGAGGATATCTGTAAATTCCAGAGTCTTTTCTCTAAATCTCAGCCAGTATTTTTTGTAGCTCCTCATGGCTTTCAACAGCAATAATTATTTGGCTTCTGTTGACTCTGTTAGCTCAACTGGTCCTCCCAAGTGCAGGTGTAGAGAAAACTAGAGAGGAAAGAACAACTGCTGCTGTGGCAACTGCCTTGGAGTTACTTTTCCTTCTAAACATACTCAGGAGTTTTCATGGAGTCTGATGTGATTCACAATGCAAACAGAACCAGGGCAGAAGAAAAATTTCCCATTTGTTGATGATACCTTTGTCTCATTTCCAACATAGACTGCAACTTCAAGCTTCAAATGCACATTTAAAAGATGAAGTTTCAAATTTCAAAATTTGATGCTTAAATTGATTTTTTTTTAAATTTGAAAAATTTGAAAATTTTGAAAAATTTGCAAAATTTGAAATGGAAATTTTTGAAATTTGAAGCTTAAACTTGAATTTTAAAATTTGAAGGTTCAAATTTTAAGCAACTTCAGCTTCAAATGCACATTTAAAATTAAATTAATTGGTTATGAATGAGCATTTAATATCCATTATAAAACAAAACAAAAAACAAACAAACAATCAAAAAAACAACATAAAAGCAAGAAAAAAAAAAGCATATTAGTCCCCAGACTGTCAGATGTGTTGTTGCAAAAGCCACCAATGGGGAGGTGACAAGAAAGCATACACCTAAAGAAAAGGCAGTATGTTATTAGAAATGTGCTGAAGAACAAATATTTTATGTCCACTTCTTCTCCTAATAACTAAAATATTACTATGTTATCCATATTGCCATTAAAAAAATTTATTGTTCCCTAATTTATTTAGAAGTTGCAGTCACTAGAGCTTTAGAAAGGGTGAAAAGCTCAGTTCCAATGACTTGCATTTAATAGAGATAAAAATTATATTGTCAGTGAGAACCTACAGTGAGTATTATGGGACTCAGCAGAATATACTTGTCTAAGTACTAATGGTGATTAAAAGACATCATAAAACACTGCCACAACATTTTCAGATTTTCCAAACAATGTTTTTGAGTTTAGTTCTGCACACAAAACCCATGTTCTTATGGCAGGTGTGTTTTTCCTCTACATTAACCAGCTTTCTCCTGTTGGCACAGGACGAAATGAAAACATTCCTGCTGTGGCAAGGAGGAGTTTTCATCCTTTTTAAAGGTTCTTAACTACTTAGATACACCTGAGAAAAGGTTCTGAGAAGCTTTTGCAGCCCTGTGTAAGCACAAGATCTGCATTTGCACAGGCAGTGATGACATCAAGACCTGCAACAGAACCCTGTTGTGGATCAAGATTTAAAACCCTGAGAACCCAGTAAAAAAAAAATTTTAAAAGCTAAATCTCAGTGTATTATATTACCATTATCTAGAAATAAAAAGCATCCAGTTCATATTACGTATCCAGTTTTGTCAAACTCAATTTGAATTGACAATAAATCAAACAGAAATAATTTTTTGAAGTTCTCTTGGTTTTCTCCATGTGTTAACTAAGATGAGGGCTGTAAGGGTGTGAAATAACATGAAGACAGATGTATGCCAACATATTCAAGTACAAATGTAATCTTGCTGCAATTGAGAGAGAGAAGCATGTCTTGATTAAAAATTCCTATTACTTTCCTCTCCTTCTTAGGCAGGTCAACTTTTTAATCATCAGTTATATTATTCATTATGAACAGTCTAATGAGGCCAGAATTTGGTCCTTTAAGATTAATTTTTGCAGATAGGAAAACTGCGTTGTCAGTGTCATTTGATTTATTCAAAAATATGACTGAATGGGCTGTAATTTATAAGGGGAACGATGACAGTCATAAAAAGAAAATATTTAATTTCAGCTTCTGCTTTTCCTGGCATGAAATAAGAAACATCTGCAGTAGTCATTAGCTTGTAGCTGAACAATACATTAGCCTAAGTCAGCAACAAGAGTGAGCAGTGGATTAACTTTGTCCTCACTGGTGGCAACTTTGGGATCAGTTCTACTTATATTAAACCAACAGATCCTGACCAATGTAGCATAAACAAAGTAAATAAATATATCAATCTGAATGCAAGGTGGTGGATGCTTCTGAAACATCAGTTTCTTCATCATTTGCCCTCTCAGGGAGGAAGAAGGGACCTGAGGAGTTTAAAAGAATCAGTAACTCAAAATAAAATAGATTAATTGTGTTTCAAGCATTGCAGCTGAATAAATGAATGCCCAAAGACCATGAAACAAGTTTACTAAAATAAGGAATGTAAATATTAAACTAGCAGGCTATGGATCTTGATACTGATTAGAACGGGGATGCATCAAGCATTTCTTTCATGCATCTTACAGTAAAACACAGGAAGAATTAAATGACACAGTTTTTATCTGGTCTGGCTGAAATCAAACTGGTGGCAATACTTTAGGATAAATACCTAACCCTTGTTTAGGAAAAATATATATTAAAAATACCATAATCTGGTTAATCAGCATTGAATTAAATGTGTGGGGTTTTTTATAGTTTCATTTGCCACAGAAGTTAATTTCATACTCTGTAACAGGGGGTGTTGCATCTGCATTTCTCATGAGCTGTGTTCATTCAAAAATGGTCCACAGTAGCTGCGCTGTTCTGCTTTGACTTGGCAGCCCTAAAATCTGGATTTTCTGTGCTGAAGGCTCTTGGCTTGGTGTGACAGTTCTGCTTGGAGCCTGAGAACTCTACAGGTTGAGTAGGAGAGGAGACAGGACTTGTGGGTGACACTATAAATCTAGTTTATTTGCATTTTTACAGCCTTCACGACCATATTTGGATAGGAAGGAGACAATTTAGCAACATAAACATAGAAAAAAAAAACCTTTTTCACGTCGTTAGCCAGTGTGTGGTACCCGAATCACAGTGGCAACACCCTGTCTGGTGAGAACTGGAGCAGCAAAGAGGATGTGATTAATAGAAAACCAGAGTGCAGTACAGTGAAACATAGCAGTGATGGCCTGCCTGGTGAGAACAAAGTGATGAAGGGAGCCTGATTAAAGGGAATCAAAACAGCCTAGCAAAGCAGCTGAGCAGCATCACAAGAGAGGGAGAGGGAAGTGACTGCACAATCCAAGAGAAACTTCAGGGAAATTGAGGTTTTTTTTGAGTTTAATGGGATCTGTAGGACTATTTCAGCTGCAGGACCACATATTTCTACTGTTTGGGAGCAGAGGAAATATCCTCTCAGACTGGGTAAGGGTTACCAAACCCTTTGGCAGAGGAGCTGAGGACACAGGTGCTGTGCATTCAGAGACTAGAACACATCAAAAAAGTAAAAAATAGTCTACATGCCCTTTAACATTTTTAACAGGTGTTCAGAGCCCATTATTCACCAGTTATAACTTGAGTACAGTTAGATTTGTGGCTGTCTGTGAGAATTCATCAACATTAGGAGCAGAACAGGCCATCATTAGGATGTGCAGGGTGATCTCTGTAAATCACAGGGTGCCATCACACCCAAATATTGCTGCCTGCAGTCCAGAGAGCCACCCCCAAGCTTTGCTTTCTCCAGGAAGCTTACAAATAGGATAAATCCAGGAAGAAGAGGGGATTTAGAGAAGGGATTTTGATAAGGTGATAGAAGCCCATCTGATCTAGCTGGCAGTCTCTGCTCTAGAAATAGCTGGAAAATGGCATTGTTTAGTTTATGAGTATTTCAGGGATTTTTTTTTTCCTCTCTTCCTTATCACAGTGAGTGCCACTGTGGTACAATCTGCAGTTACAACTTCATCCAGAAATATCACTTCTTGTTTTGAAGTGGGCATCAACAATCAAACAAATAAACAAAACTAGCTTTTCATCACTGGGTTAATTTTCTATATATAAATTGTGCTCAGGTGCTTCTCTATTTATGTTTTCATCCACCAAATAACAGAACACTCTAACCCTTATCTGATTATTTCTACTGTTTCTTGTTCTGGTAACATTTCTGTTAATTTTCTCTTTCTTTGATATTTTCAAGCCTTTGCTGAAATGTAGACACAAGAACCAGAAAACTTAACCCAAATAATCTAAAATGTTTTAAAACTATTATAGGAAATCCCAAACAAATTTTATGTGTTTACTTTTTTTTTTTTTAAGATGTTTTATATCTCAATATTCAGGAATCTCATTGACTGCAATATTTATTATTGAAAGAGAGTGGGTGAGATGATGGAAAATGGATAATATATTAAACAGCAGCAGGATTTGTATCAAAAATAGTGTGGCCAGAAATTCCAGAGAAGTGACAAGGTGGGTTTAGGTCACAGATTGGTCTCTATGATCTTGGAAGTCTTTTCCAACTTAAACGATTCTGTGATTCTGTAATTATTTGATCAGTGAGTAAATAGGAAATATTTACAATATAAAAGACTATATTTACAACATAAATTGCTGATGAAAAAGCCATTAAGCAGGAAAATATGTTAATCTGGCCTGCAGACACTCAGCAGAGCAACTGTCATGTAGACAACTGGATATTTCAGATATTATTCATAGCCAAATATTAGCAATGGCTGTAATTCAGTATAAAACTGGATGAGAAATTGTAATTTTTCAGTACTATTGAGCATTTTCAACACAGTTTGGAAGGTGTTCTTAAACATGGACTTGGTGTGGGTCCAGGTGAATCCTTGAGTTATCATAATACCAGGTACAACTGGCTCTGTGGGTATGAAAAAGAGAAAAACAACCTGTGAAAACAAAGCATGAGGGCATGGCAACTTCTAAGTACAATTTTATTGCAGAAGAAGTTCTGATTTTCAAGATTTTGATCAGAAGGATTTTTTTGATCAATAATTCAGATTGTTTTGAGAATAAACAGCGTCCCCTACGCCGCTATGCAGTGGAGAGCAAGAAAATTGATCAGAAATATCCTTTAAAGGCTTCAAGGTGTCTAAGAAAGGCCAGAGGACTTTAGAACCTGAAGAAGAAGGAATATGGACAGAAACCCCTTTATTTTCCTTAAGTTTACTGGTTCAGTTTTTATGGATAACATGGCTATATCATTAACATTTTTCCTCCCTAATGTTCTTTGGAAAAAAAGAGCATCTACTATTTCTTTGTTTTTACCAAGTTACTCAATTTGCTGTCAGTTTTAAATTGCTTGGTAAATCAGTATAAGACTGAAAAGGGAGAACAGAAGCTTCTGGAAGTAGTAAAGAAAAAACCAAAAAGCAACAACCAAACCAAACCCAATTAAACCAAATCCAACAAAAAAAAAACCAAAAAAAAACAAAAAAAAACACAAAAAAACAACCAAACCATCAAAAAATGCCAAACAAAACAAACCAATGAAAAACCCCAACCAAACAAAAACAAACAAACAATAAACCAAATAAAAACCAACACCCAAAACCCAAACAGGACAAAACCAACCAACCAATCAATACCTCAACCAACAACCAAAAAAAACCCAACAACAAAAAATGCTGCCACCAAAACCACAAAAAAAAACCAAAGCAAAACTAAAAGCCCAAACTAAAAAACCCAAAAAAACCCAAAAAACAAACAAAAAAACAAAAAAAACCCCACAAAACCAAAAACAACAGTAAAACAAACAAACAGAAAACCAAATAGAGGTGGAAAAATCTCCTTTTCTTGAGACCTGATTGATTATGCAGAGATGTCAGCAACTACTGCCCTCCCCCAGAATTTTGGGGCTGCATGTGGAGTGGAGATTGAAAACATTTTGGAAACATCTAGAAATATCCTCACTAAGCCTTTCACTCATTGAGGTTTGAATTAGTAATGGCAAAATGGTTGCAGAATTTACACAATCCCTTTCTACTGGGAAGGATTGACCTAATTGCAGAGGAATTAATTATCCTGGAGTTGTAAGCTGGAATTTGGTCCTGGCTAGACTAAACTCTGGTGATTTCAATGGATATCTACATTATAAAGTAGTGTGAGGGGCCATCAGAATAATTCTCATGCTGCAAGGTAGTACAGTAGAAAAAGCACAGCTAGTGAAAAGTAATATAAATGTGTATTTCATTGATTTATTCCAGGTCAGCAGGAGACAATAAATTCAGTCAGTCACTTCTATACTTACAAAATGCATCTCACCTAAAGAGCTTTGTGTGTTACAGAGAATCAGGAAGAAGACAGATAAGTGAAGGAAATCCAGCCAAATATTGGCTGTTTAGTTTTAGCAGACACTTTTCTCTGTCAGCTTACACAGAGTAGGGCATTTAAGTTTGTATATATGTTTTTGTGTGTTTTTTAAAATCTATAGCGTGTCATTGTGTCCTTTTAATGCAGAGTCATGGATAAAATTCACTAGGTTAAAACATGGAATATTTATGAAGTGGAGCAATTTGCTCAACGGATGAATATTTCATGACTGATATTTTTTATGTCTGATTCCTTCAACGTACCTTCTACTTAGTCACAACAATCTTTGATGTAGAAAGAGCTTGCAGAGTGCTGTATACAGTAATTAACCTAGACTTTAAAATAGGAGGTTTAAGGTAAATTTTAATATTACAGTGGATTTCATTAAGAGGAATATTTTTTGTTTGGTGAAATCATCATAAAATTCCTGGTGGAAAAAAAAGGTTTTGGTGGGGGAAAAATTAGTGTTGGGGATTAATTTCTGTCTTTTGCATTTTGTCTTAGTCTTTAATTTAAGTCCTTGTTAGATTTCAGCAACTCCACTGACTTAGTTAAGTCAGTATTTAATGTTAACATTAATAATGCTGTAAAAAGTTGAGCAATTGACAATGCAGTAAAACTGCATCTGTTAGCATTTGGATCACCCAATTCTGAACCTGAACTTTTTCTTGCATGAATATTAACTGGAAAGTGCCACGGGGGCCATGCAAATTATTCATGAGCGTGTGTTAAATTCAGAAGGAATTTTTAACTTTAAAAACAAACACACATCTTTGACCTAAAAACTAACAGAAAGAAGTGCAACCAAAAAAAAAAAAAATAGGAAAAATACTTATGAAAATGTATTACTTTTATTTTAATTTTTTTGAGACAGTGTTTATTGATGCCTAATTTTGAACTTTTTAAAAGAATATTCCAAGGTCTCTAAAATGAGTGAGTTTCTTTTCTCCTGAAAGGATTGAAGTTGACTTACTACAAGCATGGAAATTTTTTTGGTTGACCCAAATAAAAAGTTTTCCACTTCTACTTAATATACACTTTTTTAAATATATAGGTGTTGGGAAAAAAAACCTAAAAAACTAGGAGAACAAACAACAAAAGGTTATTTTTCATGTTTTGTCCTGAACTGAGCAGTTGATGGAGAAGACAAGCTAGTAATTTCTTTTTTGTTAGTGTACTTAATGGTAACGAAAATCAATCAAGTTCCAGCCCAGGCTTTCTTGACCATGTGGAGTATCTGTTGGTCATTTTCCCAAATCTCCAGGATGAAACACTTAATGTATTTACCCTGAATGCTTGAGAGGAAGACTATGGATGAAGAAAGGCAATCAATCCATTAAAATTACCATATTTCAATAACATAAAATCCCAGAATGGTTTAGATTGGAAGGGACCTTAAAGTCCAATAAACTCCACCCCTGCCATGGCAGGGACACCTTCCACTGTCCCAGGCTGCTCCAGCCCCAGTGTCCAACCTGGCCTTGGACATTTCCAGGGATCCAGGGGCAGCCACAGCTGCTTTGGGCATCCTGTGCCAGGGCATGCCCACCTTCCCAGGGAACAATTCCTTCCAATATCCCATCTAACCCTGCCCTCTTTCAATTTGAAGGCATTTCCCCTTGTCCTCTCCCTCCAGCCCAGCCGTTTCCGTGCATGCCCCATTTTTTTGCTCCTTTTTTTTGACGAACACAAGGCATTACTGAACCCAGGAGCAAGGTCAAAAAGTATTGATTTTCATTGTTCTGACCTGAAATGACCCAAGTTAAAAGCATTTCCAGCATCTCCAGTGCCAAGGAGAACAGATTATAACAGTACTCCTTGTTTTTGTGATGGGCTGCGACAGCGCGCGGTGAGACAGGAATATGTGGAAGAGCTCTAGACTCCACCCAACGTCAGCTGGAAGGATTGTTTTCTTCCAGCAAGGAGAGGTTTTGCCATCTGTTTGCAGAACAGAAGAGGGGAAAATCCAAAATGAAGGGCAGAATTTTAGCACGGCACCTCCAGAGCCTGGCAGCTCTTTTTTTTCTCCAAGAGGTAGGTGCGGGTTGGGAACGGTTTTGAATTGCAGCCACAAGAAAGGGTGCTAAGCACCCCTTGGAAATCCAAAAACCTGCACTGAAAATGTGTAAATCTGCTCTGAGAAATGTATGGGGAAGGGAGTGAGACAGGGAAAAATCCATACGCTCAGGATGAAATAAAAACATCTTTTAAAAAAGGAAAAAAAAAGAAGAACTCCAAATCAATAGGCCCAACTCCTACACTAATGAAAAAGTGAAGGGCATGGAGGAGCACCAGAGTGCTCACTGATGGCTGCTGTGAAAATGTTTCTTTCAGGGGTGAATTCAGAGAGGCTGGTAAAGTGTTGGCTTCCAGTCAATTGTTTTATTCACCAAGATAAGAGAAAAATCAGTCTAAATGATCTTCCCTTGTTCACGAGAAAAGGCCTCAATTTCTAGCTGTTTTCTGAAAAAAATTAAGAATTACATAGATGAAAAATTAAGGGAAAAATGCAGCATTTCTGAGAAAAATAAAAAAAACTCACACCAGGTGTATTTTTTCTATTTTCCTATCATAGTCCTTATACCTAGTTTGCACCTTGTAAAGCCATGCTCATGTAAGCAAGAGAGAAAAAATCACCTTATTTTACACTTGAACATGTTTCTTATTTGGCATTCCTGCTTGTTGAAGTACAGGTGTCAGCAAAGATGTTTGTGTGTTCAGTAAACCAGTGTAGGACACAGAAATTTGCTCAAATTGACCAAGTTTTAAAGTAAGCTTCCTTGCCAGTCGTATTTTAGGGCAGAGCAATGTATTATTTTTTAAGAGCTCTGGCTTCAGCGTGGTTTCTGTAGATACCCTTTGACAAATTGATATATGGTTTATTATCACTGTTTTTAACCCCAGATATGTGGTAATAAATTGTAGAGATCTAGATTAGGGCAGTGCTTTATTGAAACTGGGTATTACTGACACCGTTTTGCCACAGTCTACATCACACACATCTTTCAACTTACATTTTTCAGTACTGAACAATAATGGATTCAGATAGGTATTTATTCCAGTTGTACTGAAGTTGAATATAAACCAAATATTGCCTGCAAAGTCCATAGGATCTTTTTTTCTTTCTGCCCAACCAGAAAAGTTAGAAGAGTACTTGTGTGTCTCTTATTCCTTAAGCAGTAGGTTCCAGTCTCCAAACTCCACCTGAACAATGAAAATAGTGTTTTATTCATTTAAAAATATCTTTGCCTTTCTTGCACCAGGACTTGATTCTTCCCCCACACTTGTGTTCAGGCTGTGCAGCTTTATGGTGGGGCATTTTCTTTGTTCCTGAATTTACCTAAAAATTATTAAAAACCACACATTGACCCAAAGTGAAATGTCTCCCTGCATGGGACCCCTGCAACACCACATCTCTCATTTGATCTGCCATCTGCTCCTTTGAATTCTCCTGTTGGCACATTATGCAATTTTACAGTTCAGGTTTCCTGTGATGGAGATCATGTTATGTTGTTAAAGCAGCATGCCAGCCCCCAGTCAGGCTGGACAGGGTACTACAGATTTTGTGAATAAATATAAGAAAAAAAGCAGTTGATTCTTTTGTAGGGCCTATAATGAACCCAGTTCTTTCCACCAAGAACTGTATGCCCCTGGTCCTATGTAGTTTTATTCATTATTATGTATTTTTTATGGAACTGTGGCTATTGAGTCCTTTTAGTCTAATTGCAAAATCAAGGCTTTTAATATTGGTGGCTCATTGTTTTAAGAGGTGTTGCCCAGTCTCAATAGTTTTATGGTAAAGTTGCTGTCTGCCTGCTAGTTTATACAACTTCACTGCCCAGAAAGGATGGCAGCACAATCTTTTCAACTGGCACGTTAGATAATTTGCCAAAACTCAGAAAGTATTTGGGAAAGCACTGAAAATTGCAGGCTTCATATTTATCCTGAAATTTTAGGGGTTTGAAAGTCTCTGGGGTTTCATGTGTATTTATTTAACTTCCCAGTATGTGTTTCCACAAGGCAAAGTGGACAGCCTGGGTGCAATTGCCTGGCAGCATGACAGCTGGTTGAAGTTGGGGTATTTTGGGGTTAAAAATGGCAAATACTCTGACAGAAAGCTCATGCATTAAGATTAGTAATTGATATCACAGGACTGAATAGAGTTGGTGTTTATTTGTCTTAACTGCTATTTTCTCATCTGTTTGGGGCATTTTTTATGGCCTTTTGAATCCTTTTTTATGCTGCTGGATGTTGTATATTGAATATTTTCAAGTGGTGTGGTATAGATAAAATACCACACAGAGAGACCTAATCCAGGCTCCTGTACCAGCCCAGAGCCAGCAAACATTCTGTGAACATCTGAGTGGCCTTTTATTGCATATTTTTTCTCCCCCAGGTGGGAGAATAGCCATAAAATAAAAAGTATTATCACCATTATGACTTTGCAGTGTGGTATTTGATGTTATTTTAAAATTCTGCATTCACATAAGAACAGGTAGTAAAATTTCCCTTAAAACACACAAAACAACCAAGTGAAACAGCTTCAGGCAAGGGACTGAAATATGAAAAGATGAAATAGTTTGGCTTGAAAGGCAAAGCTTTCTCTCTGTGACTGTGGGGATTTCCCAGGTAGGTTTTTGCATCCACAATACCAGATGCTAGCAGGTACCTACTTCTATAACTGTATTTTACAGCCTTTTTTTGGCATTTTATTTTAAGATGATTCATTTGGTTGCTGGAGAGTGCTCTTTGACACTTGAAGAAGCAAAGTCTTTTGCACACTGATTTGCAGACTTGTCCACTTTTACTTTTTTGAGCACATTTATTTTTTGGACACCAAAGTGCCAGGGGCACCTTCTCATTACATTTTCTGCTCTTTTGGAACATTCACATATTCTCAAATCTGCATATGGCATTGTGTGTGTGTGCAAAACTGTGTGATATTTCAAGCCATGGCAGACTACTCCTGGTTTCAGAATTGCAATTTTCAGTTGTGTTGTGCCTTTGGCAGCACTGGAATCCTTGGCAAGAACTGGAGCTGACTAAGAACTCAAGAATTGCTTTAAAACTAAATTTCTTTACACTGTTTTCCATAAGAAAGATCATCCTGACAAATACCAGGGAACTCCTGCTTTGTTCTAGAGAGGTGTCTGTGTGAAGACACTTAAAAAAAAAAAAATCATTATCTAATCTTGTCTTCTATAAAATGTAGTATTTCACCTAAATAAAATTTTATTTGATATTAAAACATAATCTCATTCAGCACTGATGGTTGGTAAGAAAGGAAGACCAGTGAGAATGAATTAGATGCCTTTATTGGCATTTCTAAGACTGTCATTTTAAGACCACTAGTATTCTAAATTTTAATAATACGTAGTATTTTGCTCAGACACCACTTTTTTATTAGAATTTCTTTTTCTTGAAATAAAACAATGAATAAAGAGTAAGTTGTTTATAGATTTTAGGTTCTTGAATCGATGTAAACCTGTGGAAAGTGATGCATCTTCTCTGCTAAGTGCCAAGGGCCATTTTTGGGGTTTCTTAATTAATATATTTGTTTTCCATTGAACATCTGTCACCCAAGCAGAGTTTCATTAGTTCATGGAGAGTTATCTCTGCCATGCACTGGTGAGGGGCCTGGTGTGTTCCTTCTGGCTTTGTTTTTGCTCATTCCTGTTTGCTCTGTTGTGCCTTTTTTATCTCTTTCTTTGGGGTGTTTCTTACGGTTGTTTGGGTTTTTTTGTTTTTATTTTTGGGGTTTTTTATGTTTTGGGTTTTGTTTTTTTTCTTTTTCTCATGAATGAGTGCAAAACCAGCTTGGCCAACTGAAGCAGGAGGGAAGCAAATGCTGCTCCAAGGGCCTGTGGATGCTGAATTCTGTCAGATGTGGAGAGAGGGAAGAGACACAGGATTCTCAGGCACATGTTTTCAGTGAAACATCTGCAGCATTAAAATCATATTCTTAATGACTACAGCTGAGATTTTGGGAAGTCAGTCAGTCTTCCTTGCACACAGGTCCTCTGAGACCTCTGAGATTTGATACTGAGCAGACTATAATTTATTTTTGATGCTGCATTCAGAAAAATGTTATTTTCTCTTGGAGCTTACTGTTCCTTTGGATAATTTTGTGGACCTCTTGTACAGATTTTCCATAGGCATAATGCCATATATATCTAAGTTTATTCCTTTGTATATGTCTTGCATTTTATTTGAATGTTAAAGAAATATTTCATATTAATATAAACTTAACACAAGCTTTAACATAATGCAAAGATATTGTAATGTATCATAAGAAATAACATAGCATAGCAGGCTGTTACACTGGATCTGCCTAAAACAGGATATTTATGCTTCAAAATTCAGATTTTTTTTCTCCCAGACCTGTCAAGGTTTCTGTAACAGACATAGTCAGGAGTCTGGCATAGATATGCAGATAATATCCAAGCATTGCCTTCCTGTATTACCTCTCTTAAGCTAATGTTGGATGACTTTTCACCTGGTAGAGGCTTTCCAAACCTGCCCCTGTCTTCTTGGTTATTTTTTTTTTATCCCACTTATGTCATGCAGAATTATTCGCCTCCAAGAAAAACAGAATTAAGTTTTCCCAAGTGAACATCAGATTTTTCCTGAAGAAGATAAAATGCAACACCTCTCCTGCCATATATCTCACTACATTTTGTCAATGATGCATTAAAAGGGGAAGAAATGTTTTGTGGAAAATGCTTTAAAGCTATGGATTAATTTACAGCTTAAGGTCAAGCAGTGCTGTTATCAGGCCATGACTTGGGGATATCTGTGACTTTTTTGGGGGCCTTTTTTTTGGTTAAATTACTGGCTCCTCTGTGGGAGTGAGGAGGAGGACTCCAGGCTGGTGGGGACCCACCACCCACAGCAGTGAGTCACCAGCCCCTGCCAGCCCAGCTGAGCAAGGCAACTCCATCTTACTCCCTCTCCACTCCTCTGAAACAAGCAAAGAGTAAATTACAGATAATTACCCTAGGGATGAGTCACTATATAAATAGATTTTTAAAATAACTAAGTGTTTTAAATAACTGCTGATGGGAAAAAAAAAAAAAAGAAAAAAAAGGTGGTGTCGTATAGGAAATTTTTGGTGTGGTAATTTAGTGCATTTCCTTAAGAAGTGGAAAGCAGAGTGCTGATATTGCATTTGAGCTGGTATGATAAAGCAAAAGTAGATATATTCTTTGAGTACTCAAGATCTTACTGAAGGCTGGTTTTTTAAACATGGCTTATTAATCTAAAGGGAGATAAAAATATCCTGTCACAAAAAAGCAACAGATTAAGTTAAATTTTTTCTAGAAGTCTGTATGAATTGTGAACAAGTTCATAACTGCATTATCATCTCCATTTTTAATACTCATCTTTAATTTCTGTCTAGAATTAAGAAATACAGTATTGACAAGTAGAATTAGGTCTTTTTGCAAAGGCAGCTCTCACTAACTCTAACTGAGACAAGAAAAGAACATAGTCTATTCCTGGAAGAGTTTAAACCAGCAATCAAATAGCCAAAATTAATTAAATAAACAGAAAAGTAACATTATTGGCATAGCCATCTTGGCATCTGAGTGATGTATTCAGCTGAGATTCAGCTATCCTGTTTTATTTAGATGTGTACCTAAGTGCAGAGTGGTCCCTCTGAAACAACCATCAGAGTAGCAACAGAATCCAGCTTTGAATTGCTAATGCTGCTATTCATCCTGATAATTAAGTCTGAGAATATTATTCAAATAGCAGTCTGAAGGAAACAGTTACTGGAATAAATATTCCTTGTATAATTGGACAATTTTGTTTAACCAGTTTTAAAGCAGAGTCTCCAGTACTTTGAATTATTTTTCATTCAAGCAGCAGTGGAGCTGGAAGCTAATGTGGATTTGGGGCATTTGTAAAATTTTGACTTCCTGCTTTCATGTTCTGTTCTGTCTGTGTAGTTGTCTCTTCCACTGCTACCCTGAAAAATTGCAACCTACTTTATTGACTGAATTTGTAGCTTGTTTATTTACTTCAGATCCTGTTTTTCTAAGATTTAAATACTCCAAATATTCTGGTTTGGGGGCTTGGTATTGTTGTTTTTGTGGGGTTTGGGGGAGCAGGGTTCTTTGGCATTTTTTTTTATTGGTTGGTTGGTTTCTTTGGTTTTTGGGGGTTTTTGTGTGTGTGTTTATAATCAGCTTTCATATTGTTAAAATCATGATTTAGCTGATTAGTTCAAGTTAAAAACAGTGGTATGGTAATTTCCCTTTTTTCTTTCATTACCTTGAAACCCTTTACTACCACAAACACATTTTATTTAAATTTAGTTTAAGTCATAAAAGAACATGTTAAAAGCTTGATGTCATCTTTACATATGTACACTGCATAATGTATTAATCTATTTCAAAACACTCAAACATTAAATAAGGAGTTACAGAAGGCAAGGCTCTGCTAAGTACCACGTTTAGGCCATTTTAAATTATATCTGACATAACGTTATGTTTTTCCTGTGTAGCATTCTTCAGGGTTTATCTGAACGCCAAACTTTAGAAATAAAAATCACCTGTTTACCTCCAATGGCTGTGGTTACAGACAAGATGGTTGGCTGGTGCTTGAGAGAGTAATTCATTATTTCCTCTCGATTAGATTTGACAGTCCCCAAAAGGACACCATGCTACTCTGCAATTAGGAATAACTGATGTGTTCAGTGCTGGTTGTCACATACAGTTGCATACAGAACATTGTGCTGAATTAACCAAGGTTTATGGCCCCTCTCCATTGCACTTGGTGTCTGTTGACAATTTTTTTTTTTTTTTTTTTGGCCAAGAAAAGGGAAGCTCTCCCTGCTCCTTCTCATAGTTTCTACCTGCATAAAACATGGAGTGATAGCAAAAAAAAACCAAAAAACCAAAAAAACCCAAAAATTTACCAAGCGTGGTGGTGATCTTTGAGGAAATATTTGAAATTTTTGCCCATGCCATGTGCAAGCTCTGTCAGGGTGGATCAATGCCTGCCATGGGTGAAGGAGTGTTGTCTGAGCTGGTTCTGCAAGAAATCAAAACAGGAGGAGCTTCCATTTCAACTGGCAGAAAAAGCAAAAGTATGGACACACGTGTTTAATATCTCAAGAGGGCCTCTATATCACATTTATGGAGAGTTCTCTCACTTCTGGGTTCTTTTTACAGTATCCAAGTGAGAAACACTTGAATTCGCCTTTTACTGTCATCCAAAAGTTTTTCAAGGCTGTGAAGAGACCGTTTTTGTGATGCATGTCTACATAAACCACACTGACTAAAAGAAGAGAAAGAATTAGGTCACTGATGTACTTTTAAAATGCACTTCTGCTGGGAATATGTCTGTTTCCTTCTTTTGAATGTGAGGGTAGTAGATAGTCCAGAGCCATCAGTGCTTTTTGATGGCAACTTAAGGCAATTTAATGGTTATCTGTCAACAAAAGGGAGAGGTGAAGACAGGATTTTTATTGCTTTTCCCAGAAAAATAAACATCTGGAATGGAGAGACCAATGGTAACTGTGTGCCTGACAGACACACACACACACAATTCACCCCAAAACTGCCCCTTTGGCTCCCTAACTGCTCAATTTCAGAATCAGCAATTCCCACCAGCCAGGGAAGAAACTGAGTGGAACAGAAGGGGTGGAGGATTATGAGAATAATGTTTTTCATTAAATCTAATTGGTTTTATATTTTAAAAAAGTGAATAATACAACCATTAGTGTTACATGGGTTTCTTCATCTGTATTTTTTTTTCTCTTTTTCTCTCTCTCTTTCCCTTCCTTCCTCTTCCCATTCCCTGTCCCTGCCTCCCTCCCCACTCCTGACACCTTTTTGCACAGCCTCCATTGAAGAGGACCCAACTTCAGCAGGTATGAATTATTTACATTACATCTGCATTGTGGTAACCATTTCTTGAGAGCTGCCTTTACTAAAATCATTTCAGCCTCTTTAATTTCATGTGTAGCTTGGTAAATATCAAAGTTGGGATCTATCTTCTTCTGTGTGTTCCCCCCTTTTTTTTTTTTTTTTTTCTCCTTTTCCTCAACTTGGAGTCAGTAGGAAACATAATCCTCCTCCTTTAAAACTTAATTTAAAAATATCAATGGCATGTTCCTTCCTTCCATGCTTAAGCTGGCATGTCAAGCTTCAGGCAACAGAGTGGTTCAATCAGGAGTTGAAAAAAATAAAAATAAGTGATTTTTTTTGTCCTAAATGACTTTTTAGATTTTTCTCTGTCTTTATGCTGGCAAAACTCAGTCACCTGGATGATGCCCCAGAACTGACATCCTTTAAAGAGCTGGGAACAAGCAGTGAGGGAAGGGAAAAGAAAGGCAGCAGATGCAGAAGCATCGTGCTCAAAGAAAACATTCTCCAAACGATGGCTGGGGTATCTGCTCAGAGAACTTTTATTTCCATTGACAAGCTGCCAAGCAGAGAGAATGGTTACCATCACAGTCATAAAAATTAGTTTAGGAGCTCCCAGAGAGACACAGACGCATCGTGTTTATTTTATTGTGAAGATTAACTATTTCTAATTAATTGGCAATCCATTAGCTGGGGAGTATTTAAAGAAAAAAGAAGACAGTGTACCAGAGAAGAATGCCACTGAGCAGCCTAACATATTTGAAATGGCACTGAGTTGTACAAACTCAGCGAGCTAAAACATCAAATAAATGGGGAATCACTTTATAGTGGCTTGTTAAAAGAAGGAAAGGCCTCCAGAGGAGCAGAAGAGAAAAGGTGAGCAAAGTGAATGAAGAGAGGAAGATGGCAAGGAAGGATTGAACACTGTTTACAACACTAACCTACAACTTGGGAGCAATATAAGTAATTAGGATACAGCAGAGAATAATAAATGAAAGGACAGAGAACAAAGCCAAGAGTAGAATGTGAGAGAGGGAGAGTAGTTAAGACTAGCACTGAATACAGAAAGAAGCAAAAGGGAGCTTTAAACATGAATGTAGCAGCAAAATGAGCAGGAAGCAGGACTGAGATGAGAAATAACACTGCAAAAGGGAGAAAAAAGAGGAATTTGGGAAAAAAATGTAGAGTACTCACACACCCCCGTGGACCATGCATTGTAATTACTAAACATAAGCTTTCAACTCTCCATTTCTTGAGAGATCTGTCAGTTTAAGTTTTCATGGGAAATGTTTTAGCAGAAACCTACTGCAGCAATTCAACAGAAACATTAGAAAAGGATGGGTTTTTTTACATAGGAAAGAAAAAAAAACCCAGCCTTTTTCTCTTTAGGGAAATGGTTTAAATACAGACATTTTTTTAGAGCATCTCCTGAAGACATGACCTCCCTCTTTGAACCCCAGTGCTGTTTTTGTGAGAGCCCCTGACTGATCTGGCCAAGCTACCCAGAATACATCAGCTGAAAATGTTCAAGTGGAGGGAAGTGGAATTTATAACACAGCCACGTGGGCTGCACTACAGATATGATTTATACAAAGAGAAAAATCCGTGTATAAAGTGCAATCTAACATTAATTTCTATCTTAAAACTTTAGAAGCAATGCTTGCTCTTCAGATGCTCCATAATTTATAGCTCATATTGATTTTGCTGTAAGATATGACCAGATGTTGCTGTTTTGAAAGTAACAGATTAGTTCTGCACTCTTACAGGATTGTTTTAATACAACTTATTTCTCAGATTGTATTGGCATTTGTAAAACTGTGGGTTCTGCTTAAAGCAGATTCCCCTCCCTCAGGGTTGGAGTGTAGCCATGCAGTTTGGAAGTAGCAAGGGTGCAGAAAAATAAAAAGAAAATGCATTCAAAACCCCATGGACTCACCTAGAGCCTTTCAGTGGCGTGTGCCTGGTAGAGGCAGCTTTATCCAATACCAGATTTTGCTCTTTTCCACAAAAAGGGCACAGCAAGTTTCCTCCAGTTCATGAAATTTATCTAATAATTATTCATACAAATAGCATTTTTCCAACAAATGCCTTCACTTATGAAACAGCATGAGGTAGGATAAAGTGCACCTAATATTTTTATGAAGACTATTATAAATATTATTTCAACATTTTATGAAAATTACAAACTTTTAATTGACCTGTGATCAGGACTAAAACTAAAATTTCCTTTCCTGCTTAATCAAAGGAATGAAACACTGGGAAATATGCTATTTCCCATACTCTGCTTTTTGGGATGGGGTCTAGCTGCTCTGACAATGCCATCTGTGAGGAATCTTGCAGAAAAAAAGTTTTAAAATTTAAAATTTTACTTTGAGTGTAGTAACCAGTAAATTGAAGATTAATAATCCTGTGATAATAAGTGCCCTGTAGTAATCTATAGAAATTATATTTCACTGGAGTTCCATGAGTTTCAAAATTCTTTATACTAATTATGAACCCTAATTATAACCTGGTGTTTTTCACACAAGTTGCTTTAGAAAGGAAGACAAACCAAGGAGTTTTTCCAGGTATTCCTCACAGCTTCAACAAAGTTTTACTTAGCAATGCCTCTGGGTAAGCATTATTCTAGATTTCTTTTATTCTTTCCAGTTAAATACCTATGATTTTATGTCATTGTGGACATCTAAGCTCTATTCTGAGTTACTTTGCCATTTTTCTTCATTTATTTTGACTTTAAATCAAATCTAATAAATAATTCAATTAAATATTATTTAATTTTTTATCAGTTAAATAGTTTTACCAGAAGCTCATGCACCAAAAGTAGGAAAATCTCAGTAAAATTGTCTCTTTTCCATGTGTTTTTATCCCATCTATATGTGCCATGAGTCTTTGAAAGCTGTTTGTTGAGCCAGGAGGAAACTCCTTTGTTGACAGCTATTTTTAAAACCTAATGTAGCAAGCAATTCCTGTTGGATGTCCTGCTGCTTGAAGCTTTTCATCCCAAAAATGTTTCCCCATGGTTTTATGGATTCCCCCCCACGTCTCCTCAAGGAGCCTGGAGTAGTTTCTATAATTATTAAAGAGTAATTCTTCCAACACCTGATGAGACAGAGCACAGCAGTTTGTTCACTTTTCTCTACACAGTGATTTTGACTGAGGTGATAAATGCATCTCTTTTGAGATCATCACTAAACTGGAGCCATTCCTTGCCTCTACCACTGATTTTTTTTTTTTTTCTTTTTCTTTTTTTTTTAATCATAATGCTTTAGGAAACATGGCATTTTCGATTTTGCATTCCATCTTTATAACATATGCAAACACATTTAGAGTTCTGTGCCAATAAAAGTTCTTTAACAGGGTGGGTTTTGCTTTTGTCTTAATTAGATTTAGGTGTTGTAGATATTAAAGATTCACTACATGGCAGGGCCTCCTTCTTCAAAGACATTACTAAAAAAAAAATCCCTTCAACAACCTTGTGGCAGAGTATGTAAGCTGCATTGGATATTTGTGTATCTAAGGAAAATTATATTACCCTTCCAAAATTCCATGCACTATCTAACATGTTCCCTCTTTACTTAGAATTTCAACATATTTTAGCATGTTTTTCCTGAAGAAGTAAATAAAATGCAGGAAAAAAAAATCACTTTTGAGAATGAATAAAAGTTGAAAATGCCTTATCAAATGAAAGAGACCTCTGCTGTAAAAATCTATAGAATTGAGTTTATTTCATTAAAGGAAACTAATGGAATTTTAGAAAATAATTACAATGGAAGAGCACGAGTTCCAGGATGAAAGTTGTACTAGACATAATAAAGTTATCAAAAAGTGATGAGAAATAGGGATATAAATCTACTAAGAGTTTACCCTTACTTACTTACCAGTACTCTAGGAGCATAGTGTTAAGCAATACCTGAAATATAAATTCCAGAATAAAAATCAAAACACAAGTTACATGCTTTGTTTTGTTTCTGCTAGGAGAACTCCAGGTTTCTCTGCTGCTTGTTTTCTTCCCTGGATCTCCTGTGTTTAAGAAACTTTTTTAAGAGGGACACCAAAACGTATTGCCTTGGTGTTTGTCTTTTTTAAAAAATATGGTTTACAGAAGGAAAATATATTTTAAAATATGAAAAATTAAAGGTAATATAAATTATTTTGGTCAATAGATTTCAACATTTCAATTTCAAAGCTGACTTGCTGGGCACAGCCTTGATGACTCTTAGGAGAGTATTTCTGTGCAATGATTGGATCCTCAGAAATAAAATGTTTCAGGAGACATGTAGAGTTTAAAAAAAATCCAAACAACAGAAGTTGTACTATAAAAATGTTGTAAAATAATTTGTTTGCTCTATCTAAATACCTTTGCATTTAAAAATTTACTGGATTGTAATTTTTTATAGATTTAAAATACTAGACATATTGTTATTAAAATCCCATGAAGCAGTTTAATATTACTTTGATATTCAGAATAACAGATTTTCATTATTTTGATTTTTCATAACAGTGTAAAGTGGAAGGTGGGAGGGTTCCATTTGCCACCAATCTTAACCAGATTTATATTCGATAATTTAAAATAATTTTTAATTTAGCTCAAAAATAGGTCGATTTAGATGGGATATTGGAAGTTGTTCCCTGGCAGGGTGGGCAGGCCCTGGCACAGGGTGCCCAGAGCAGCTGGGGCTGCCCCTGGATCCCTGGCAGTGCCCAAGGCCAGGCTGGACACTGGGGCTGGAGCAGCCTGGGACAGTGGAAGGTGTCCCTGCCATGGCAGGGGGGGCACTGGGTGGGGTTTAAAGATCCCTCCTGACCCAAACCAGCCTATAATTCTTTAATTCAAATATTGGATAGGTCTTTTCTTGAACAGATGAATATTGTAATCTTTTTTTTGTCCTTTTCTTTCCTTGCCTCATGTCAGAAAATGCTTTTGCCAGTTGGTGCTGCCCAGCCCATCAAAGAGCAGTTGAGATCCATTTGGTCAAAGTTCTGGGCACTTTGTGTCCTTGGTTTTCAGAAAATTAGACAAAGACTTGAAATAAAAAAAACCTGAGATCCTACTGGCATTAATATTTACATGAAAATTATCCTTATATCCTTATATAATAACTATACCATGTGTTTGTCCTTAAAATACTCAATTGATGTGGGTTTGAAATTAGATTTCACAAAGGGTTTCCCTGCTCCATTACATTAATGCCCAGAGAGGCATTATCAAGAGGCTTTTATTAAATGGAGGAGAAAAAAAAAAAAATTTAAAAAGTGCCTTCTTCAATGGTTACTGTGATGAGTTTTGAACCTGGATGATCTTTTTGGTCCCTTCCAACCCAAACCATTTTATGATTCCATGACAATCAGAAAAGAGAAACCAAACCAGATTTTTCTCTCTCTTTTTTCTTTTTTGCCTAAGTTATTGAAATGAAACTTTAAAAATAAAAGCATGACATGTTTAATCTGCTTTCTGTGTCACCCTCAGAGCATCAAGGATGTGTCTGGTCAAGTCTCAAGGACTTCAGTTTCCTGCCCAGTGCACAGCAGGATCTGGAGCTGTGGTTTTGTGACAGCTCCCAGGCTGTCTTTGGGGCCACAGTGATTTTGCTGTGGTGTGCAAATCTCTTCCATTTCACACATTTCGAAGAGGGAAATCATCTTTCAGAATTATTCTAAGGGAAAGGATTTGCCATTCCCCCAGGGGCTGTACCACAGATTTACTGTCTTGCTGAACTTGGTTTACGCATTTGTAGCAATTCCTTTTCCTTTTTTCTTCTCGAACTGCATATTTTATTTTTCCCAGTGCCTGGAGCTAGATTGCTAATTACTTTTCCATCTATTCCAAGCAAAATATAGACTAAATCAGAAAATTATGTAAAGGTCATATTGAACCCCATTCTGATGGAAATGAGGCTTATGCAGTAAAAATAGTCCGAGATGCCAGGTGGCACTGAAGGCTATTGGAGCAGCCTGTCACATTTAAAAGCTGGAAATCTTGCTTAGGTCAGGAATGAAAATTAATTAGTATTTTTAGCCTATGCCTTAGTGACTGTCCATCCACATATCATAGAAATAACACAGTTTGGCAAAATTGTTCACATGTTTTCAAGACTGACAAAAAAAAAAGTGAGCTGGGAGTTTGAAATCAGCCTGCAGTGCTGGCAGCGGCCTGAGAAACTCATGCAATGGCATTTTTCTATAATCTGCACAGTTTCAGAGAGTTGTATTTGTGGTGGTTATATAATATTCATGCCAGTGTATAAATAAAGTGGGAAATCATAAGGTACCCCCTAAACCGGGTACTGATTTCTGTCGTGAACTTTTCCTTCTGTCTGCTTTTCCCTTTCTTACATGAATTTTGAGGCAGAAGTTTTCCAAGATGAAGCTTTTCCTGCCAGGTACCTGCCTCAGTTCAGATCAAGGCTAGGTTGGATTGGGGTCTGAGAAATCTGATTTAGTAGGAGGTGTTCCTGCCCATAGCAGGGGGTGGGACTGGGTGATATTTAAAGTTCTAAACCAAATTCTATGATTCTATGAGGTCTGTATCAACAGGGTTGTTTTACACAGGTGCAGCTGATCCCATCTGGGAAGAAGTGTTCCCCAAAAGAAGGTTTTTCAGGTGTCTAGTCCTTGCCAGGAGAGATAAAAAGAGCAGGACTAGCTCTAGCTCTGGGCAGCTAAGAGAAGTGAATAAAAAAAATCCAAAGATTATAATTTGGTATTTATTTCTTCATCCTCTGAAGATGGAGAAGGAATGAAAAAATGAACAACCTACTGGTTCTGGTTGCTGTAGGGATCTCAGTAGACTCTATTTCTCCTTGAGTCCTCTGTACTTCTGACAAGTAGAGTTGAAACACAGGAGAACACAGAAAACAAAAAGAACACATTTTTTGGGGGAGACACAATGTTTTGGAAGTGAACCACTTCATTGGATGTGGCACTGAGTGCTCTGGTCAGTTTGACAAGCTGGGGATTGGTTACAGGTTGGATTCCTGCTCCTGGAGATTTTTTCCAACCCCAGTGATTCTGGGATTCTGTGAAAAGGCTAAACATGATAGAGAAGAGTTGACAAAATCCTCTGCTGCTGGAAAGGCCAGATTTTCATCCGAGAAGCGCTGAAAACCGAGAGGAGAAATTCCTGGGGAAGGAAGCTGACAGGCAAAAAAATTGGGATTAATGAGTTGAGCATGGGCACAGAGGGAGTGGGTCTGAATGCAGAGAGCAAGGCAGCAGTGGGATGATCTGCACGGGGTTGCCTGCTGTTGCAAGGGTTGTTTCCTTCACACATTTCTGATTCCCCCTTCCAGCACACCCCTGCTCTCCTTTGTGCCTGTGCTGGCACTGCACAGCTCTGTGTGCAGCTACATCAGGAGCTCATCCATAATGCAATTTTCCTGGTAGAGTCAGTGCTCACTTGGTTCAGCTCCTTGATCTCTCCTCCTGCCATGCAGTGCCATGTGTGCTGCCAGTAGGAAGGGGAATTTGGTGGGAATGTGCATTGAAAGTTGGAGTGGAGATGAAGAAATTGTCTCCTCCGGTAAAATACTGGGATTAAGTTTCACTAAAGATTCCCATCCTGTCATTAGATATATGGAAAGTGAAATAAAAGGAAGCAAATACTAATGAAAGCAAACCAAGTAGGATTAGTGGTTGGTTGAGGATTTAATAGCAGGTTAACAAGCCCAAGGAAAAGTACTCTAATAAAAAAAAATAGCAGCACAAGGAGGCTTACTTTATGTTTACTTTTGATTTAAACAGTCTTATAACATCTTTAAAGCACTGGATTGACTGTGGAAACATAAAGAATACTGAGGAAGGAATTTCACTCCTTTACAGGGCAAATTTAAGTGATTTTTAGTTGCCAAGGCTTTGTATTGCACATCAGTTCAGGAGGCAAAAAAGATATTGAATAATGACCAGTTTGTAGAAAAGCTGTTCCTGTTCAAAGGAACAAAATTATTAATTAAAATAAATATAAATATAATTAAAAAGTAATAATTCCTACAACCACACCTTTTCAGTACTTAATATTTTATTACACCAGAGTGTTAAAAAACCTGAGCTTAAGCAGGTTTGATAGCTGCTAAAGAAAGCACAGAGGAAATGCCAAGGAAAGCTCCCTGGCAGGTGGCAAAGTAGAGAGAGCATGGCTGAACTGAGAGAATTTGGTACTTCTGTTAAATTCAGCCTCCTTTGAGGCTGATTGTATAATCAGAATCTTGTATTTTGAGATCTTTAAGTCTGTCATAGCTTGAATAGAGAAAAAAAAAGTTGAAGGAAGATTTGGTTTTATTATTTTAAAAAACAGTGAAATGTTGCTTATTAATATTGGGCAAGACTAAACAATCCTCTTTAAATTGTATCATTGAAACAACATGACAGGTAAAATTCAGATACATTTCTTATCATAAAGAGAATATAAATTGCTTTAGGGGCATGGAAATATCAAGCAAAGGCTTGAATGAGTTCACTCAGACAGGACCATGGGGATTTCTGCACATATACAGCAACTTCTTAGATGATTTCCTGCAGTAACAAATATGTACCACTCCATTCACATAATTTTTACACATTGATTTTCCATATGATAATCAGTGTTTTCAAGAGCTAAGACCTTCCTGTTTTCTTTTGTCTTAGAAATGGAATAGATTCTTTTTTTACTGTATATTATTTTGAAGTTTTACCTATGCAATTAAAATGCACTTTGTTTTTTTCTACTGGAAATCTTTTAGATAAAATGTGTTTTACCTGAGAGCATGAATGTCCTTTACTATGCTTGACAAAAGAATGATATGTGGCATTCAGCTGCCTCTCTATTGAGTAATCATATATATACATTTGTAGTAGTTAAAAAATTATTTTGGAAACTGTTTTGTATTTTGTGGTTTTTTTCTCTCTTTTTTTTTTTTTTCTTCTGTTGTCTGCAGTAGTCTTCCTTACAAATAAATTCCATGTGACTTCAAAACAAAATTGGGGCAAGAACATTTATACACAATCCACAGTACTGTAAAGCAATAAAATGCTAAATAAAAATTGTCAGAGTGACTGAAGATAAGTAAAAGGCCGAAAGATTTCCCAGTCCAGTTCTTATTCAAGACACAGCTTCTACTGGCTGCCATGGGAGTTGTGGCTGCGTGGCAACTGTTGGGATAAAAATAACAATTATGAAATTGTAATATGCTCCAATTAGGAACACAGTTGTAATTTTAATTGTAACATGCTCCCATGAATGTCCAGTTGTCTTTTACTAAAAATATGTTAACAGGAAATCTACCTTTATATACTTTGAAAGTTATTTGTGTCAAATAATCTGAGAAATGTCTGGGAATTCCTGAAGTTTTATTGGAATGACTGCAATAGCTACAATGAGGAAAGCACAGCCCAAGAACAAAAAGGTCTGGGTAGAGATTTATGTATTCAATTTGCCTGCAGCACTGTATTTTAACAAAGCATGAATTAACACTCTACAGTAATATTACAAATCAGTGTTACACTTATTCATGAATTTCATTAGTTTCAACTTTTTGACAGAATTTCATCCTGTTCAAACTGCAGAACAGTTTATTTATTAATATACACTAAGGGAAAGAGTGAGAGTATTTCAATATCTTCCCATGTTGACCAAAAATGTTTCAATTTTATTTTTTCAATCCAGCCTCCTAAATGACAAAATATTTCTACTATTTTTTTTTTTTCTGCAAAACAGTAATGCTGGGCTTTTCTTTTTTTAAACAAACCACAAATCAAACATCCTGCCACGTGTGTGTTCTGCTCTAACCCCCTATGAGCAGGGACAGGGAGAGAAGGTGTAAAGCAATGTGTTCCTCATCAGATCTTGTTTCCATCTCAGGTTTTTCCAGCACACTACAGGCAATACAAAATAACATCCTAAGAAATTCCAAGTAAGTTTTTTGCCTCAAACTGTTTTAAGTCACGCAGTGTCTGGTAAGCCACCCATGACACAGCTGAGGGTGGACACCAGGAAAGGCTCTGTGGCTCTGATGCCAAAGGATTTTTGCTTTTTATATATTTTTTCATCTATTTGTAGCTCTGTAAATTATTGTAGTATAATTCCACAGTTTCTTCAGTGGGAGGCCAAAACAAGCACATTTAATGTACTTCTAATTGGGGGTTCTCATCAATTATGCTAATTTGATAAACTGATAAAAGTATCAAAGCCCTGCATCACGTGTGCTTTTGGCCATAAGTGCACCTGGAGGACCTTCAATAAACAGTAATATCTTTTTATCATTTTAATCTTGTTTGGCTCTTTTAGGGACTATAAGGCAAGATCTCCAGTGGAAGTCTGCCATGCCATTCCCTAAAGGAATAAATTATTATCCTGGGGAATGCTGCAGCTCAAGCCCCAGCCCTGAAGAAAAAATTTACCTGTGCTGAGAGCTGTACTTGAACTCCTTATTACAAACTATTACATTGTGTGTAATGACACCAGCAGGAATTTCAGGTTAAAGCATTAAAGCTTATCAGAAAACACCAACCTGCAGTATTGCTGTGCAGGGCTTACTGCCATTAACCACCAAAATAAGTCAGTACTTCCATCCAGGTGCAACTGACTTCACGTGAACCACAT
The DNA here is from genome assembly GCA_013400575.1 of Peucedramus taeniatus. Lineage (NCBI taxonomy): Eukaryota > Metazoa > Chordata > Aves > Passeriformes > Fringillidae > Peucedramus > Peucedramus taeniatus. Next base: position 28,232 of record WBNO01005525.1, on the reverse strand, counting down.
TAATCACAAGCAATTAATTTGAATTTGTGCTGTGGAAGTAGCTGGTGCAAAGGAAGCAGATCTCAAGTGATCCTGCTGTGAACCTTCCAAAATTAAGGCTCGTGACTGCAAACATGGGTTGTGATTTTAAGCTCAATCAGTGTAGGTTTCTGGTTTGACTAAAAAAAAAAAAAAAGTGGAGCAGGGGTGGGAGATGAGGAGAAAAAAGAGAAATGGTTTCCCAGCTAGATAGTCTAGCTAGGAAAGGAGAAAGAGTTGGAGAATAGTGAGAGGATCTGCAATTCAATAGGATTTAGGGTTGGGTTTTTTTACATGGAAGTAGCAGGGTTTGATGGCAGCTTGAGAAAAAAAAGTGGAAGAGGAAAGGATATATTTCCTCTGTCCTACATCCTCAGGGAAATAACCGACTGGTGTGTAACTCTTGTCTATTTCCCTTGGTTTCTGCTGTGGACAACTTTATGCCTGTTTGGACTATATATATTTCACATTTAGTGATTCTCTTTCATCACTTTTTAATAATATTTTATGTCCTGAGGATAACCACCCTCTGAGGTTCTCTTCTGCTGTTTCTGTGTCATTAATGCAACACTGGTAATTAGGATCTGACTCATACAAATATGAACAGTCTAAGTTTAGGCTGTGGCATTTTTTAGTTCCCACTGGAATCCTCAGCAAGAGGACTAACTGGATTTATTCTATTTGCTGTTATAATTAGGGTTCACATAATCTTTGCAGGTTTTTTTTTTTTCATTTTCCAGTTACAGAGGCGAAAAAGGATGAGAAGTCCTCATCATTGGCAGTTTAAAGTGCAGTGAAACAATAAAAAATGACATCTTTGTATATGATGACAAGAATTGTGATGATAAAAATAGCACTGTTGAACAGAAATCCCAATTGCAAGTGAAGTTCTGCATTAGGTACCAAAAAATATATAATTTCTTTATTGCTGGGTCTGTTTTACTTAAGCCCTCACCCGTGCAGTAAACACAGACATGGATTTGTTCCAACCACGTAGAAAATGGATTTGGAGAGTTAATTTTAATGCAGAATCTGTAGACATTAGTGTTTTCAGGACTGCACTTTTGAACTAAATCTTCCAGACATCCCAACTGAAATCTAATCTAATATTTCTTTGAATATTTTAACATTAAAAATTCAAGTCTGCAGTCCTTCAGCAAAGTTTTTACAAAATGATTCTGTTTGCAGAGGCTGTTTTATTTTTTTTTTTCCTGTTTGATGTAAACCAGAATCAACTGAAAAATAAATTTGGAAAATATTTCTAATGTATGTTGGAGAACTAATCTAGTTTTAATGAGACAAATTAAATCACAAAAACAAGCAAACAAGATGCAACAGTTGGGTCAGAAAGACTGGGAGAAGTCAGTGACAGAAAAAAGGATCATCTGTGAGAAAAACAGCAATGATGCTGCCTGAGTGGAAAGTTAGAGGAGGAAGAAAAGGCCTTGGAAATGTATTTTCTGTAAACTGATCAGGTGTTCCCTAGGAGGATAAAATCCTCCTGTGAAAGGTGATGCAGAGGTGCAGAACAGGTCTCACATTAACATTTGCTAAGGAGGTTTATGGGAGAGTTGGAGGGGGAAAAGAATATTGCAGGCATTATCCAGAAACACATATTTAGATGGCAAAGGGTACAAAGAGGTGAAAAACAGCATTGAAAATTGGCAAAGAAAGTTCTTAGCCTTGAAAGCTGAGGAATATGAAGAGAAATAATGGAAGAGGACTTGGGGAAAATGTCTTGTAGTGCATTGAACACTTTCTCCAGATTTTAGAGTATTTTCATGTCTCACCCTTTGTAAAATCACTACAGTGCCTGCTACACTCACCATGCCTCAAATTTGGATATAATTTGCTATCAAAGGCTTGGGTGTGGAGTTTAAGACTCTTAAGGAAAGGCATTGTATATCCATCAAGTATAAATTGCTTCTCTTCAGAAAATATTCTAGCTATTCAGCTCAAAAAAGGTTGGGAGATGGCTGGACAATCAGGTTAAATTTCCTCCCTGCAGAAGAATTGTATGGAATAGAATTGGAGGGAAATGTGCAGAAATGACCCAAAAGCCATTTTGCACTCAGGGGGTGAACTTTGTCTTTTGCTGCATCCAGATGGAGACACCTTGATCATTATAATCAACACGCTCCATTTGCTGCATTAAAAACAAGATAAATATTTAATCACAGTGCAATTAAGTCTGGATCTCTGCCATTAGTTTATAATGAATATATAGGCAGATAGAATCTAATACTCTACTAATTCACTTACGAGCCAGGCTGAACAGATTTTTTTAAAAAAAATTTTCCCCCAAAGCTGGTAATTTTGGAATGTTCATGAGATGACAGTGTGTGTCATCTAATTAATTTTTCTGCTTTCATGCATTAACTGGAATAACATGCAGCAATCAGTTATTGTTATCAATATTCCACATAAACTGTGAATGATGTTCTGCAGTACCTATTCTTTTCAGGTTGAAATAACCAAACAAAAAGCAATGTGTAGGTCAATAAATATTTGGGGATGCAAAGTACATGTGTATCCTAGCAGTGAAATAGAAGCAACAGTAGCAAATTCAAAAAGGAATTTTTTGAAGGATACGAAGGAGCTGTTGTGGTTTGGTTTATTTCCTTTTCAGTTTACAAATCTTTGTGTGTGCTGGGCAAGCAAAAATTTCTTGTTACACTTCAGAAGCTTCAAAGGATGAGTTAGTTCAAAATACATCTTTATTATGATCATCATCATTAACTGATAACAATCAGTTTGTCGTGGTGCACCAGTATAACTGGAGTTGGGCCCTAAAATGTTTAGATGTTTATGTATATTTTTAACACATAATTACTTTTAAATGAGGAAAAAAAAAGGATTTTTGAGTAAGAAGGAGCAAATACTGGACTACAAATTATTATTTCATTACTGCTGATGCTTAATACTTTAGTGGCACAATGAGCATGTCTTCTACAAGACATTTTCATGATTACAGTGCCTTCAGAGGGTTGACAGCACATCTGCTGGGAACGTGCTCCTCAAATGTCCCCAAACTCTGCACTGCAAGGCAGGCACCTGGGGGCATTCAGAAACAGCCTCTGTGCTGGGTAAAGTCTTCACAATAATATTGAATTAACAAGCAAAGCAGTAAATGTGAGGAAGATCAGAGACCCTCAGAAGCTTTTGTTATATTCCTGACCTTTCTGTGCAATAAAGAAGTTTTCTGTCAGAACCTGTAGGGACATTCCTGATGAATTTGAATGCTCATCTGCATGTCTCTGTGGAAGATGGTCCCTTTTGAATAGGATTAGGTTGTACTTTGGATTTGTGTCTGCTGAAGTGTGAATTCTGCAATCTCACATTTGAAGGGGCAGACCTTTCAAAAATCCATTTTGAGTTTTTAAAAGGGTGATGAGGAAAGAAAAAGGTCAATGTACTCCTGAAAAAAGGTGGTCTATCATCTGTGTGCATACCAGTAATAATTTTTTAACCATGTGAAGAAAACATATATGTCATTTAGAAAATTATGTCACCTATAAAGACTCAGAAATTAAACTCATCACAAATATTTGTAAAATATCCAGTGCAGATTTTTGCTCATTTCCACAGCAGGATGGTTCAGCTTTGTGCTCAGGTTGCAGGAACTGCTGAGCAGAGGCAGTGCACTGTTGGATGACCTGGACACTGAGCCTAATTCAGTGTGATAATCCTTAACTCCCCCACCATGGGCAGATTGTGCCATTCTGCTGGCTCCTGCAGCAAGGAGGCTGATTATTCTTGCCTTCCCATAAAGTTGAAATAAGCTGTTTGTGACACTGGCTGCCTTTGCACACACTAATTCCAAAATACAGGAGCTCCTGCTAAGTGAGCTCTGTCACAGCTTATTTTGAAGGTTTTGCTTTGGCAGAGGAAGCACCTAAAGTATCATGTATTATCCAAACACAGAGGAAAACTTCCAACTAATGATGTTAAAACTGTGTGAGAGATCTCTGATGAAAATCTCAATTTATCAGATGGGGAAAAAAACTTATTTGACATTCATATAAAGCCAAGAGGAACTTAAGAAAAGCTGATGCCACAAAGGCACGCAGCTGGAGAGTACTTTTCTTTAAAATGAAAAGTAAAATTATTTGATACGTTTTATTAGTTTGATGATAGCTCACAATATTTGTTTTGATGGGATTTGCTGCTTATTATATCATCAGAATAACATTATCTATTAATCCTACTTCAGTAATACTCCACAAAATAAATGAAGCAATTAGCTTTGTATCTTTACCTTGATGTATATTAAGGTCAATATCTAATTTAGTATTTTTCATTAAAGTCATATTATTCCTACATGAAGAGAAAATGGATTGATACCATCAAAAGTGCTAACATCTCTTATTTCATTTTACTTAATTTTACTTATAAAAAATGTGGTTATTTTTCATGTTTCACTCCATTGGAGTACACTTTTTTTCTTTATTTTCTCCTTATATTTTTCATATTTGTCACTTAAGCTTGACTTACTAAGAAAAATTGGATTTTGATTTTTGATCACCTGTTTTAGCACACTTTTGAATTCAGAGAATCCAACTGTGTGATGAAGATGGCCTGATGTTGATTTCTTGTTTAATGACATCCCCTGTAATTTTTTAATGTCTTTCCCATCAGAGCATCAGCAGATTTTATATTTGGCAAAAACAAATGCTTATGCTGGTTTTTTTTTAGAGGCAGATGGCTATCACTAAACTGGTTTCCTTGCTTTCCTGGCTTTATCTTCTCTAGACAAACTCATGGTTTCTCTCAAATATGCAGTTTCCACTGCAGTATGGCATGATACAAGATTTTATTATGAATTTTTTGTTGACTCTACTTGTCAAAGGAGAAAACAGATAACATGGTTCTGCCTTGAGCCCCTCTGCAGCTCTGCTGAGGATGCATTTATTTGATTCATACATCTATGAAGTCTCAGAGGTTTTAGTAAGAACATCTAAAATTTAAAACCTGCTATGCTTTAACTTAACTTTCAATATTTTTCCAAAACCAGCATGGGATTTCAATTGAATAACAGGATGATGTATTTTGAACTATACTTATTATGTTGGCTGATACCCCTGGAACTGAACAAAGAAGGACTCAAAAGAGCAGCAAAGTGAACAGATCTATTACTTTGAGTGCACAATTAATCTTGCTGACATTATTTTATATGAACATGGATAAAAATGCCTGGAAACCACACCATTGAATTCCTCTGCTCATTAATATTGATCAAATGTTGTTGTTCTCTTTGTGTTGGAAGCCACTTAAAGATTACCTGTAAAAGTATTACAGCACTATTGATTTAAAAACCCAATCAATCCCTGAAGTCCACTGTTTTTGAAAATTAGTTGACATATTTGGGGTTTTTTTATTTTGTTGGTTTGTTTGGGTTTTTTCCTTGGGTTTTTTTTTTGGTTCGTTTGTTGGGGTTTTTTGGATTGCGTTTTTTGGTTTGGTGGTTTTTTTTGGTCAAAAAATGGTATTTGTGGACTTGCTGCTATAGATCTGAGTAACAGACCATATTAATCAGCCTGTCACAGAATTAATTATCCAGAATTTAGTACCATGTTGTTTAAAAGCCTAAACATCCCTATGGAATTTGGCTGGGACCTCTTCTCATGTGCCATCTGTGCCCAGATCTTAAACATCACATTTCTGGTGCTTCAGTGGAATGATGGCAGGATTAGGCCCCAGATCCTTCAAGACACTTAAATCTGCAGAAATTGCATCATGGGTCCTGTAGACTCAGTTAAAATTAATTAATTAACTAATTAATTAATTTTGAGGAATCATATTAGGGTGTTCCTGTAATTTAAATAAGCTCAAAATGTGTGAACTTCAATTTTGGTCCTTTGAAGAATAAGGAGAAGCAATGGTAGGATGGCACAGGCTTTTTAATTTTCAGTAATTCATTCATTCATTTAGAACACAGAGTTAGTCTAACCCATATCTTTATCAATTAATAAATGCTAACTAGTCAAAACTAGGTGACTGTCATTTTTTAATTTGAGTACAATTAATGAGATGTTTTGTTGCTCTAAACATAATTTTTGAACTACAAGTTTCTATGAACAACAACAAAGGCAAACAAAAATACCCAAAGCAAATACTCTAAATTTATATTGAAAACAGTGATATTATTTGTCCATAACAACCATAATCAGGAAAAAAAATGTTCATATTGTTGGTGTGTGGGTTTTTTTGTTTTTGTTTTGTTTTGTTGTTTTTTTTTTTTTTTTTTTTCCCAGAAGGAGGGCTTAATAGAAGCAAAACATTAGTTAGAAATACTGTCATGCACCAGTATATTTATCACTATGCACCTCAGGTGACCTTTTAAGCCTTTGCAGTTTGGACTGATCTGAGAAAATGCAAAATATAAAGAAAATCGATGAAAGTAGGCTGAACGTGTGCTTAACAAGCCATACAGAGAAAGCAGAAAGCAAAATGAGAAAGTAATTATTAAGAGATTTATTGTTCTTGGAAGATTAGAGATCTTGCTTGCATAGAAACAATTAACATATGAGGCTGCCTGCAGGTACTCCCCAAACTGCAACTCTGTGATAGAGGCTTGGAAAAAAAGCACAGTTCGTATTTATTGGGAGGTTAAAAGGGAAAATTATTAGAAAGTTTCTTCACAAATTATTTTGAAGGAGAAATAGCATGAAGTAGTCATACTTGGGAATAATAGAAGCAGTAATACTTGAAAGACATGAGTCTTCCCAGAATTAAGGATTTAGTGTACCATTACTTTTAAATTGTAGTACAGAGTGTATGTGGCAAAAGGCAAATCAGGCAGCAACCATGCTTGTTTCCATGTTCATGATTTTTGCCTTTTTTTGGCATCTAATTCCATTTGGAATCATCTGCAGTACATTCATGTCCATTATTCTAGGTTCAGTGAGACATATCCCATGTTTAATGATGTACACAAGCAAAACCTCTGCAGGGCTGTGTCTTGGAACAGGCTGATGACAAAAGTTGTAATAGAAATGTGCACCTGTGTGGCTTCTCAAATTGCAATAGCCACATGGGCAATAATAACTGGGGAATATATTCTGACACCCGCATCATTCAGTTAATTTTTATGCTTTGCAAATTAATATTTGCTTGGAGAGTGCGGCGTTCACTGAGGTGACATCTAGATGAATGGAGCTGCTGTGAGAGTCTTTCAAACTTGGGCTTGTAGTTGAAAACATGAACAGGCAGACTCTCAGAAACACTGAATTTACAGATCTTTAAAGTCTAAATCATTCCATTCGTGCATTTGTTGGGTTACTAAGGTGACCTGTCAGGTCACACCAACCCCATGGAGCACTCCAGGCTGGGACAGAGGGGTGGAAAGCTGGGCCAGGCCTGGGGGTGCTGTGACAGCAGCTGGACACCAGCCCAGGGGTGCCCAGGTGGCCAAAGGGCCGATGGCCCCTGGGCTGTCCTGCTGCCTTAAACAGCTGGAACAGAGGCTGGACAGAGTTAAGGGGAATAAAAGGATATTTATTGAAGGGCTTCAAAGGCCACACCCTGGCAGTACCAGAGCCACGGCTTCGCTTCTGCCCGGATGGCTCCAAGATGGAAACTAAAGAGAGCTTGGTCACAAGATGTCACATTTTTATAAGTTTTGGTCTATTAGCATATTGGAGTTAATTGTCCCATTACAGCCTCAGCCCATGAAGTCCCATCCTTCTTATTTTTTCTCTCTTCAGCCCACCTTGTTGATACTCTTGGGCCTGAGATCCGGGTCCGGCTGTCTCTGGGTCCCTGGCTAGCGAAGGCATTGTTGTGTCTGCCTGTTCTGAGAAGAGAGCTTACTGTGCCCTTATGTGAAACCCAGAGCCACACCCCAAAGCAGCCCAAAATCAAAAAGAAGAAAAAGGGGAAAAAAAAAAATAGCAAGCTAAAGCCCAAGGTATCAGTTCCAGCCGTGGTGCGGCAGCAGGAGCAGGGCAGTGCCCGTCCCTGTGCTGGCCCTGCCGAGGCCACACCTCGAGGGCTGGGGCACCTCCGGGCCCCTCAGGCAGGGAATGGAGGGGCCGGAGCGTGTCCGGAGAAGGGAACGGAGCTGGGGAAGGGAACGGAGCCCCAGGAGAGGCTGAGGGAGCTGGGAAGGGGCTGAGCCCGGAGCAAAGGAGGCTCAGGGGGGACCTTGTGGCTCTGCACAGCTCCTGGCAGGAGGGGACAGCCGGGGGGTTGGGCTGTGCTCCAGGGAACAGGGACAGGAGGAGAGGGAACGGCCTCAGGCTGGGCCAGGGCAGGCTCAGGGTGGGCACAGCAGGAATTTCCCCATGGAAAGGGGGCTCAGGCCTTGGCACTGCCCAGGGAGGGTTGGAGTGCCCATCCCTGGAGGTGTCCCAGGAAGGGCTGGAGGTGGCACTGAGTGCTCTGGGCTGGGGACAAGGTGGGGATGGGGCACAGCTGGGACTCAATGGCTTTGGTGGTCTTTTCCAACCTCTGTGATTCTAGAACTCTGAAATTCCCAACCCTGATTGTCAATAAATTATGCTCTAGGTTTCTTTTCTCTTTCATTTGCTTTGGGTTTCTTTCCAAATGCAGTTTAAAGTGAGTGAATGATTATAACATTGCATTTCAACAAGCAGTCGTTACCACCTTTCAGGGTACATGGGACAGGTTGCAAATAACATAGATTAAATTGAACTTAAAAATCACAAACAAACTTGCACGTGGGGCTTTCTAAACAATGTTTACCACTTCTTTAAAATGAGATTGGAAAAAAAAAAAAAATCATCAAAATAATGTTTTCTTCTGGTAGGAGTCATGCTGTGGGTAGTATTAGTAAGATATTAAAATGTAAGTAGCTCTTTTCCAGTGCTGTTAAATGAGTAAACTTTAGACCTCAGGTCAAACAATTCCATTTTTCAAAGGTACTTAAAGTTACAGTAATTGCAATTCTAGCAGATCTCCATGCTGAAATTTTATGCATCCTAGCATGTGGCATGTTGGGGGAAAGGAAAATTTAGTCAGAAGAGCTTTCTCAAATCATCTTGAAGTGGCTACAGAGACACTGAGTGGAAAAGAGTAGTTGGTTTGGTAGCTGCTACCTACTGGCCCAGATACTCACATTTCAAAAAGTCACCCGGAGCCATAGCAAAGATCTCCTCAGACTGCTAACTTGACATGTAGTGATCATTCAGGGACATTGTACATGTCACTCTGTGCATGATAGGCATGTTTGATTAATACCTATCTCCTCAGTGGTGCAAAAACTAGAATGCCTGTTATCTTTAACAGAAGAGCGAGATTTAGCCTCGCTGTCTCCTGTCTTCTCTCACATTAAAAACTAATGCCATGATTAATGAGTAGTGACATGCTTCATATTTTTTTCTTGTTCATAAAAATCCGTGCTGGCAAGTTATCTGAAGTAAGTGAAGGGTGTATTTTACTGAGTTAGTGGAATATAAAGGCCTGCGTAAGGCATTTTATTTCTTTAATGAATGCTTATAAATGACTGAAATTATTATGGTTGTTATTGTGGATGTGTACATACTTCTCTTTCTTTTTTCTTTTCCCTTCTCTCAGGACCCTGCCTTCCCAATCCATGCCATAATGGTGGGATATGTGAAATTAGTGAAGCATACCGAGGCGACACATTCATAGGCTATGTTTGTAAATGTCCACAGGGATTTAATGGGATTCACTGCCAGCACAGTAAGTTCCACATGGTAAATTTTATTGTATTTATAGATAGGAGCCTTTTTATTGCCTGCACTGTTAAGGATTAATATCGGATCTGGTTTTCTGGACTATATCAGACTTTGGCCTTTATATTATGAGGAAGCTAATACCACAGAATGCTCCTGCTGCCTTCAGAAAATGACCTGACTACCAACCCACTGGCCACAACAGGACATGATTTGCTATGCATGTTTTAGACCATGGCAAGGACAAGGTAAACGTATTTTATGCAGGGATTTAATGCAGAAGCATATTTGAGATAGAAGGACTGTCTTCTTTTCTCATGAGTGTTTATGGATTTGCTTTGATTAATGCTAAAAAAGGGAAAAATAACTGGAATTTCTGAATAAATTTGTCTTCTACATCTTTCTTTACCTATGTCTTTATAGATAATGAAGAAATGTTTTGAATCACAGTACCTAAGTACAAGAGCATCAGAAGTAAATTTAACCCTGTGTAAAATACACTTTCTTGCTCTCTTTCTAATCCTTATCATTTATTTGGAGAGTATTTCCTATTTTCAGGTCAGATTTGGAGCAGCAGGTCAGTATCCTCATCCTAGAGTGTGTAGTTAGAGAACTTACAAGGAACCACATGGGGAAAGAAATTTTGGGTGCACTGGATTTGGCTGGAGCAGAGTTAAATATCTTCACAGTAGCTGGTGTGGGCCTGTGTTTTGGATTTGTGCTGGAGCTATCATTGATAATTCAGGGATGTTTTAGTTACTGCTGGGTAGTGCTAACACAGATTCAGGAGCTTTTCTGCTTCTTACTCCACCCCACCAGCGATCAAAACCAGTTAGTGAGGTATATTCATCTGCTAGTGACTGAGCAGGTTATGTGCTAACCTGTAAATGTAGTCTGCATTGCCTGTTACTTAAATAGAAACTGGGGTTTTTTTCACATGCAAAGCCCATTTGAAGCAAGTGCTTGCCTGAAGAAAAGCTCACGAGAGAAATTTTGGGGTTTCCATTTTGTGCATGAGTGGTTCTCAAACCAAGAGCAGCATGGCTCTTTAAATCTTATGCTGTTGATGCATTTGGAAGCCAGCTGTTACAGAAGGTAAGAAACTCTAGGAAATAGTCAAGAATCCAGCTCCACTCACCTGTAAAAAATAGTTCAGTCATTCAGATCCCAGTGACTAAGCACTGAATCCAGCCTGAATTACTTGCTCCATTTAGATGCTCGTCTATAATTTGAAGTGTCCAGGAACAATACAGTACAGCTCAGCTAACATCTTCATGCTTGTTATGTCCCTGAAGTACTCAAAGTGTCTCCAAAGACTGGAATTTGGGTACTCAATTCCATTAACTTTGGCCACTCTCTCAGTTAATTGCATGGGTAATGTGGGCAATGCCACTGAGTTAATCTAGTGAACTATAAACCCAGTTCCTTCACTATGAGCATGGAAATGAGAGTTTGCTGTCCATCCACGTGGATGAGCTTGTGTGAAAACACCATCACATGTGTTCAGGGATGCTCCATCGTGGGACCTGTCATGTTGATGGCAAGAGCTGGACATTCCTCTGGCTCTGGTCCAGGGGGTTTTCCAGATGCCTTCGTCCCATCTGGGTCGGCAGAAACTGATGCCTTGTGAAGGCTGACCTAGAAGAGAGAGTAGGCAGAGCTAAAGAATAAAGTAGGGATTTATTAAAGGCCTCAATGGATCCACCTTGGGCAGCACAAGAGCCCAGCCAGAGCTGTACCCAAGATGAACCAAAATGCTCCCAAAAGGAACCCAAGATGAACCAAAATGGTCCCAAAATGCACGAGCGGGCACGGGGTCTCTCCCTTGGATCAGTTCTGCTCCATTTGCAGATTGGAGTTCATTGTCCCATTCCAGCATTAGCCCATGCAGTCCCATCCTGCTTGTTTTTCTCTCTCCAGCCCACGTTGTTTGTGCTCTTGGGCTGAGATTTGGATCATTTGTCCTTGGTCCCCAGCTGGAGTAGGAATTGTTTTGTCTCCCTGCTCTGTGCAGAGCTCACCATCCCCTCATATGAAGCCCAGACCCACACACTAAAGCAGCAAAGAATCTGAAAAATATAAAAGCTAAAACCTGAGGCATCAGAATGGTGCACAATACTTCTTCCATCAAATATCACTTTGTTAAAGAAGTAAATAATACCACAAGTTCTCGTCAAGCAAAACGTGTTGCTGAGCACGAGTTTTGGATGGAATGCCATCTTTTGTAATTAATGAGCAAAGAACATACAGCTGGTGCATCACAGAGTGATTCATCAGAGTTGTTTGCTGGGTCCACAGCATCCCTTTAAAAATATTGAGATATACAGTGTTAGCTAATGATCCTGATAATCAGCAAAGCATGTTTGTGTCAAGACAAATGTAAAGCTCTCACACAGCTGACCCAGGCTCACCACAACCCCAGAAGGCAGCTGAAGTGATATGAGAAAAGACTAGTTCATGTGAAGAGTTATTCTTTGGGGAAAATGAGATTTAGTCCTTTTCAGATAATCTGATTTAAGATGGGATGATAAATCAGATACCCTCTCCAGGTGTTCAGAGGGTCTCTGGGGATGGGAGCTGTGAGAGGCAGCCATGAAGTTCTCTGCAGTCAGGGACAATTGTGGGATTTTCAGTGGTGGACTTAATTTAACATTTATATACAATATCACCTTAGCTCAATTCACAGTGTTCCTTTGATACAAATTCCTCTGCTTCATGAAGTTTAACAATTCAATTCTGAACTCACCGTAAATCAAGTAAGAAGTCTGTCAAATTTATCATAAAGAGATAAATTAAAATGGCCTCATTGCAAGGCACGTCTCTTCTACACTGTCAAGAATTCCAAAAGCCATGTTATGGTTCTCTTGTACAAAGCTTTTTATCTTGAATTTCTTTCATGTCTAATATTCTGTTGCCAAATCAATTAAGCTGGGTGATTGATTTTGCAGTCGAGATACATTCTCAAAGCTGGTATTTTATCAATCACATCAACAAACACCCTGTCAGTATTTCTGAGATTTGTTGACCTTTTACCCAAGTAAATAATTAATATGTAAACTATAAAAGAGATCATTAGCAATTTTACTGACTGTATATCCTCGATTTATTGCAAAACTGATATTATGGTTGCCTGAAAAGATTCTGGTGTCCCAGTAGCAAAAAAAAGAAAAGAGTTCCCCATTTCAAAGCTTGTAAAGTAACCAAAAACAGGAAAGTCTGCCTCAGGTAGAGGCCTGGACTGGATTTTGGGCTGATACCCACAGCAAACCTATTTTTTAAATATTCCTCCATTATTTAAGAGGCATTTACTTATCTGATTGGAATGAAGATTTATGTCTAGAGCTCTTCTGAAGCAAGGCTGGGAGGGTTAGGGAAGCTCACCTGCGGAAGAGAAGGCTCCAGGGAGAGCTCAGAGCCCCTTCCAGGGCCTAAAGGGGTTCCAGGAGAGCTGGAGAAGTCCCCATGGCTGGGGGGCTGGAACTAGGTGAGCTTTAAAGTCCTTTAAAACCCAAGCCAGTTTGTGATTCTATCTTAAAACAGCCTAGAACAAGTCAGAATCCATGGAAATGCCCCAAAAACTGAAATGGATAGCTTTTTCACACAAAAACCCAAAGCCAAAACAAAACAAAAAAAAAGCCAAAAAAAACCCCAAAACCAAAACAAACTAACCAAACAAGCAAACAAACAAACAAAAAAATACGAAAGAAAAAAAGAGAGAGAGAAAAAACCTCACAACAAAAAAGAACCCAGTTGAGAGATATATACAGTATGCATTATTGTGATTATCAGGTAGAGACTGCTACTGGAAAAATTAGGAATTTGAGACATTAGATACAATATTTGTTACTGGCTGCAACTCAAGTAGCTGAAAGTACAGAGATCCAACCAGGAAAATTCACATTTGAGGCAATAAAGGGTTCAGATTTAAGAGTTTGATTTGCATGTGGGTTTATATTCTGAGGATCATTAACTCTGCCAGACATAACTAAAATCCTTGCACTCCAAGAATAAGGGCTGTTAATCAAACACATTTAATAATGTAAGCAAGCCCTTCCCAGGGTTTTACTGAGTTCTCTGCTTTCTTCTTCCACATCACGGATGGCCTGTGATATTCACATGTGCTGCACAAATGCGTTGGGAAGCTGCACAGGTGGCAGAGCAGATTTCCATTGTAGCTTGAGGCATTATCCCAGCTATCCACAGGACAGTGCCTTTTTCCTGTGGTGCCACAGCTGGAAAAGCCAGTGGCCACACGTTTCTGGCCGGTTGACCTGATGCAAAATTTCCACCAGCAAATTCCAGTATACAGTCAGGGAATCTCCTGAGCTGGAAGGGATCAAGTCCAAAGCTTGTCCCTGCACAGACACCTCAAAAATCCCACCTTATGCATCCGTAGAGTGTTGTCCAAACGCTCCTGGAGCTCTGGCAGCCTCTGGTGCCCATTCCCTGGGGAGCCTGGGCAGTGCCCAGCACCCTCTGGGGGAAAGAGCCTTTCCCTGAGATCCACCCCAAATCCCTTCCCCCAGGTCCTGCCAGTGCCACAGGGAGCAGAGATCAGGGATCAGGGATCAGAGCTGCCCTTCCTCTTCCTCTCCTGAGGAGCTGTAACTGGGATGGGTCTGCCCTCAGCCTCCTCCTCTCCAGCTGAACAGACCCAGTGCCCTCAGCTGCTCCTCACACGGCCCCTGCAGACCCTTCACCATCCCCACGGCCTCCTCTGCACACTCTGAAACACTTTAATGCCTTTTTTATATTGTAATGCCCAGAACTGCACACAATATTCCAGGTGAGGCCGCCCCGGCCCGGAGCAGAGCAGGACAATCCCTGCCTGGCCCGGCCGGCCATGCTGGGCCTGGTGTCCCCAGGACAGGGATGTCCCTCCTGGCTCCTGGCTCTGCCACTGACCTTTGTGTTTGGAGGTTTTTTCACCAACAGGACAGGACTGCTGGGGTATGTTCTTTGAGCTTTTATTGCAGCATCAGCCTCATTACATGGTTGAGACAATGCAAAGATGGCAAAGCTCGTGTACAGCCAGCAGCAGCCAAAGATTTCTTTGTTACAGAGTGTTTTAAAAACTTTATAGGCAATAGCATATTACTAAACTTACAGACAGTTGTTCTAGCCAATCAGTAAAACTACATGTACACCTGCTTCACACAATGCTTGCTTATCTTCTTTCTATTAACAATACACAGTACACCATTATTAAGCTTAAAACCTTCTACTATCTTGTTAAGCATATTTTTCTGTACTCTTAAGGTCTATCTTAGCCAAGCCTAAAACTCAAGCTATTGTTTCATCTCCTTGCTTGCTGTACCATTGTAACTTTATCTACTTCCAGACTTTGCAGCTGCAGCTTGTTCTGAATTTTCTGTTTCTTCTAAGGCCTACTTTTACAGCTTTCTAGAAATCATCTTATCTTTACTATTTCCTACAACCAGGACCCCCATCCCCTTTCATGGCACTGCTTCCCAGCTTCTCTTCCTCTGGTCTGTCCATGTATCCAGAGTTACCCCATCCCAGGGGCACAATCACAGTGACTTTTCCAGCTACCAGGAAGAAATTACTGTGAGGATGGTACAGCATGTGACACAGGTTTTTGTGTTACAGCGAACGAGTGCTCTTCTTAAACCACTCCTGGCTGCAGTTGGGTGGCAGGGCACTCCAGAAACCATTCCACACAGATGGTTTTCATGCAGCTGGCCTGTTTGGAAGACTAAAACACATTGTTTTCTTGCACAGATGCAGGTTGCTCTGAGCCAGCCATCCCAAGAGCCAAGTGGGCAAATTTAATGTACCAGTGTGCATGCAGTTGCACCACACCAGATTTTCATCCCGTGCTCCTCCTGACACACAAACTATGGTCCCTTCTTTGGAAAAAATATCTGTTTGGGGTGTTCTAAACTTTAACACATTGTTCCATTTTATTCCAGGGGAGAGGGAGAGGTTAATTTTCATCAAAGTTAGCTCTGTGAATAGTTCTAACAAATTATACTCCCAACAAGATACTTAATGATCTAGTACTAAACTCTATAGTACAGTAGCCAGTTACATGTGTAAGCATGTCCTTGTGCCTCTAAGCATTGTAGAGCTGAAATTTGAAAACTGTTCCTGTGTTTGACCAGTAGATTGGGCAAGAAAGGAAGGAGGAAGGATGTATCATTATTAGTTTGTGAAACTACCAGACTTTAACTCAATTAAAATGTGAAAGAAAGTGGGTAATTTGAAAGACTTCTAAGAGAGATCACCAGTAAAGAATATAAAAACAGCCACTGAAGGCTGTTGGAAGAAAAGTCAGTAAGATGAAAAGTCTTCACTGGAAGAAAAGTCAGTAAAATCTTCCCAAATTGAAGCTGTGTCAGGGGGCTGAAGGAAATGGCAGAACCAACAGGTGAGGGAGCCCCTGGTGGTTTTGTCCCATTCACAGAAGTCCAGGGGAGCTTGTGTGACCACTGCCTGGAAAAAGGAAATTCTCTAACGAGGTGAAAAATGACAGCTTTGCCAGCTGGAAATGAAAGATGTTTTGCTGATGGATCCTTTTACAACAAATGTGTGGTGAGATTGGACAACAGTGACACCAATTTTGGGGCATTTGGAAGGAGGTGTTTGTTTTCCTTGAAGTCCAAATAAATTTAATGGTCAAAGCAGTAGGTAACTGAGCTGAGGCTTGCCCCCTACTTGAAGATTTTATTTGATTCAGTAAAAGCCAGAGATTGCCTTAAAGTCACAGGTAGAAAGTATAATATCCCCACCAATTTTGTTTCATTCTTCTTAGAATTTGCTTGTATAGCATTGTTTATTCTTTTTATCCTTACACACTTCAAATAGCTTTTTTATTCTTGTTGAGTTACTGATCTTAACAATTTCCTCATACACAGCATTGAGTTTCAAAGCCTAATTTTGCTGTATATTGAAAAAAAATCCCTTTTCAATTTCAAACCTGCTGTCTTTCAGCATCTTTTAAATGTTTCATCCTTTCTCTATTACAAGACTGGGAGAAAAGCAGATTTTGAATGCCTTGTGTACACCACTTGTTATTTTGCAGACATTTGTTGTGCACCCTCTTACTTTTCCTGTGCAGCCAGTTAAAATCGTTGCCTTTTCTGTGAAGTGTGTTGGTTTTTCTTGCACTTTTAAATTGTCTCTCAGTGGCCTTCTGAAAACCTTATTTGTTCTGTGGTGTCTTTTACAGCAACAGTGACTTATACTAAAGAGAAAGCTGTAGGGTTTATTTTTCAGAAGTTCCTTACATTCTATATTCTTTATGCAGCATTTTGTTGCTAAATTTCCTTCTGATTTTTATTTCTGTTTCCTGTTTTAACCAGAATTGGGTATGGAGCTGAGGCTTTTCTTAAGCAGGCCTTGGTAATGGCTGAGTTTCTTTCATATGGTGCTGTAGTGGGAGGAAATAGATCTTCCTGATTGCTTTGGGGTTTTATGGCAATATTAAACAGAGGGGTTGGGCTCCTTCCAACCTAGGCACTGACTGAATTACATAATGAATGGTGCTTTTAAGAAGATGTGTGTTTCTATGGTTTAAAAGTCACTTAGGCTGTCAATAGCCATTATAAACTTTTTTTGTAGGCAGGTAAATCTGTCTTCCTCTAATTAGTGTCTTTCTTAAGGAGTAGTTTGTTTTGGGTTTTTTGTTTTTTATGGTGGAAAGAAATTAATGTTCCAAAAATGTAGGAATTGCTGTTTGATGGCAAAAGAGATTAAATTTGTTCATGTTCTCCATTAAAAATATAGCATATGGAGATGTTTTATACATACAAGTTTATATTTGAATTAAAAATAAAAAGTACTGAAAGGAGTTCACTCTAAATTTGAGGATAGTTGTCCCATTGTAATGTCTGCATCATATATTCTTCTTTTTATAACAGAAATATTGTAATAAACTATCTGAGGGTGCACTGAGTCCCAGGGAAGAGCTGATGAACCACAGTAGAGAGGTGTATGGTTAGAGGAAGAACACATGATAACTTTGGCTGGAAAAAGCATCTATTTTCCTCTTTTTTCCCCACTTTTTGTGCCCATTTAGGTAGACACAACAACCCATAAGTCAATTTCAGCCACCGTGATGGTTTAGAGGCAATACAGCCACCTGAAGTTTTAAAAGAAGAACCATGTTCAGTCTTTGTTGCAGCAGCACTTTTCATAAAGATACACCAGCACATTCCTGTGAGGAAGATAAAGACATATATGAAATTTGGAAATTAAATCTGATTGTTTAATAAGACAGCCCTTATCACTTAGAATTTTGTCATACAGAGATGTGATCTGGAAGCAGCTATTAGGAAAAAAAAATATTAATTTTGTAATTCAGATATTTTTCTTGTTTTATTGTTTTCCTCCTGTAAGAGCTACTGTGCTCAGCCATCTGTATGTGTAGGTGTGTCAGGGATGCAGAATTAAAATATTGAATTGGTGTTTGGAACTCGTGCTGGCACATGGCCGCAGTTCTCTATTAGTATATAAAATATTGGTACTGCTTGTCAAACTAGCTGAAAATTTTATGAGTGGCTTTATTGTTTGGAAATTGAACAATTTGCATGGCAGTTTTTTCTGAAAAATGAAAGAAGGAAAACAAATTCAGTTATCAGGGCTTGTTTTATACTACAGATCCAGTGAGAAGTTTGAAGAAGTCAAAGAACTTAGAAGGAATCTCCAGGAGTACGTTCAGTAGTCTAGCTGTTCTTTTTTAAATTATAAGCAGTATTTTTTGTGTGGATACACTTTTGAGAACAAGTGTTGTACAGAGGAAGAGAATGATATTTCATCAGACTCATTGCCTGTGCAAGAAAAACTTGAAAAATCAGTATTTGTGCTTGAAACTCAGTATAATGATAAAATGGCCTAATAGCAGAAAACCAGTCTGCATCACAAATTAATCCCTTTGTATTCATAAAATATCTCAAGCAAAACCCACGATGCTGTCACATTTTCATATGAATACCTAGGATATTCACATAGTTTGCATTTATTCTACACTTACTCTTAAGTAGCATACAATTATTTCTGTAGATCACCCGGCTGAGAGTTTTAGTTTGAGTCAGGAGTGTATTTTTAAAGAAAATCTCTTGATCATCTCTACTTATCTACTTTTGCTTTGTGTGACAGCAGGCTGAGAACACAAGAACTGGATCCCTATGAGATTAAAATAATCTAAAAGAAAATAGCCCAGCAGTCTGAAATCCCTGGGATTTGACATACTGGGAATTGACTTAAAACATTCCAGTGGGCAAATGGAAATTCAGTCCACCCAGACATTCTAGAATTTCTATAGAGAAAACATGCCTGAGACCTGTGTAGGGATGTGCAGACATTGTGTTCTCAGGTCTATGGGTTTCACTCTGCACATAAAATTCTGTAAGACCATGCTTCTTACAAATGTAGGCTTATTTTGCTGTTCTCAAAGTACACTGGAAACTCTAAATAGAACTTGTTTATCTTCCTTTTCTTATCACATGCTAAGTGTCTGATGTCATGAGACACGCATGGCTTTCTGACAGTCATGCTTTGGCTTGAGATTGGTTTGGTCCTCTGCTGGAATTGCCTGATTCTGGCAAAAATAATGATGCCCACCTTCCCTGAAAATTTATCCCCATCAGACTTCTGTTTGAATCAGCTCACCAGGATTGTCTGGAAGTGCACAAACTAACTGCACCAAGGGACTTTCAGTGGAATCAGGTCACAGAATGTGGCCAGTGCTAGGTCCTAGAGAGGTGAGGAGATGGGAACATGCAGAGGGACATGAATGGCATTAATTGTGGCTGCCCCTGGATCCCTGGAAGTGTCCAAGGCCAGGCTGGACAGGGTTTGGAGCAGCCTGGAATAGTGGAAAGTGTTCCACTGCCCATGGCAGGGGGATGGAATTAGATATTTTTAAGATCCTTTCCAACCCAAACCATTCTATAAAAGGTGAAACCAGCAGCTCTACATTTCAAATACATTCAATTCAGGAATTACATTCAGCAATTTCCCTCTTACAACAAAACATTAACAGTGAATCACTGGCCAGGGAATGTTCCCTGGTCCAGATGTGTAGCATTGCACTATAAAAGAGTATTTGAAATGTTATTTATCTCCAAATAATAGGTAAGCTTTGTAATTTTGCCAGGTCTCATTCTGCCATCCCCACAAGTCAGTAAGGTGGCATCTGGCTCTGAAAATGTTCTCTGTGTGATCCTTTGACATACCTAGCAGAGCTGTTTATGCACACAGTCATTGCTCTCATGCAGTTTTTACAGTTTACTTAAAAGCAACATTCTTTTCCATACCAGCAGTTGTCACTGTTAAAGAGAAATTAATCTGCTCCCTTCTCATCCTCTCCAATCTCTTTGTCCCTAAATATTTTAGAGAGCTTCAGAATAATTCTGCAGAAGATATACACCAAAATTAGGAAAAAGAGTGCAAGGTGAAGACAGCCTTTACCCAAGTCTAAAATTAGGAGTTTAAAATGTTTGTTTCTGACTTCATTATGTCAGTGCTCATAGCAGAGAGAGAATCTCCTCCCATTTCTCAGCAAAAGTAGATATTTTTACAGGAATTGTAGCATCCACACCATTAGGTTATGGTACAGATTTTAGGTACAGACTGGAAGACAATATTTTTCTTTCTGAAGCAGACAGTCTTTGCTGATGTGGTGGAACTGCTACAACTTTTGTGGGGAGGGAGATGGGGTCTTCCTTGTCACCTTTGCAGAGGAGGCAAGGAAATCACCTCAGTCCAACAGGCAGGATTGGTGATGAGTGTTTCTGTTCTTGGTGACATTCACCAACTTGGAGTTGTAGATTGAATATAGGATCCATTAACAGTAAAACATACATATATTTATGAGCAACTAAGAGTCTGAATTTGAAAACTATCAGCAAAGAGTAGAAATTACCTCTATGTAGCATATAAATGTACACTTATGAAAGTGCCTCAGACAAATTTTTTTGATTGTTTAAATGAGGTTTGTACAGATTGGCCATAATGAATTCACCCAGTGTATATCAAATAAAGACAGGTGAAAGAAACTAAATCATCTGGCTTTGCAATTTTAGAACATCTATCTTTGTATCTTCCAGGACTTGTTTGTCTAGTGACATTTTTAAAAACCTGTGCCATAGCCATGCTCATGTAAAAACAATGCAACCCTACCCTCACTCTTTTCTGAAATGCATAAACAACTGCATTTTGAAGGGATAACATTTTTCTGAGATGTATGAAGGGAAATAGTGCTAATTTGCTGATTTGCTTTCAAACTCATTGTGAAAATAATTGGATTTATTGCCACATGACCACCTACATTCTTTCTAGCAAATCATCCAGTTGCTCCAATGCTGCATAATTTAACTTACTCCTGAAGATGAGATTTTTTTTTGCTTGTAATGAAAAATGATTCACCAGTTGAATCGCTTTTTAATAAGATTTTTTTTATTCTTTTCCTCAACTACAGTTTAAATGATTTGTCAAATGCTTGTTATATAAATAGCCAATTATTTTAATAAGGTTCATTGGAAATGCCAGGAATAGTTGCCCTGAAGATGTACTTCTACATTGTAAAATTAAATGGTAAGTTACTTAATGGGACGAAGGTTTTCATGCCAGTATTCATTAAAAGTAATTAAAAATGAAAAATCTGCTTCAATACATATTAAAACTTTTAAAGCACCAACTCCTTTAAAACTAATAAGGAACGTCCTGGCTAGGCTATTGCAAAATTCCATTAGGTTAAAATTACCTCAGATGAAAAGCCATTAAATAGGCATTTAAACAGGTAAATAGAAGATCAGGAAATACTGACTAGTTCAGTGTTGGAAGTATGACTCCACAGAGAACACTGTAATAACTTTTCAGTGGCTATAAGGAAAAGATAAGTATTTTGCATAATAGAAAGTAGGTACCTGTGCAGACTATAATTTCACTGCATGGTCTATTTTATGAGAGTTCTCAAAATTGAAATAGGGATGAAAAAGTATCTAAAAATACAAAAAAACCAGTACAAGATATATCACTACTTTGGCAACAATTCTTGTGGAGCCCTGTCTTATTTTAAATCCTTTAAAGCACATTATTTAAAGTGGAAATATATTCTGGAATACACTTAATTGTGTCTTTTCCTTTATTTTTTTTAAATTATTAATTTTTCCAATAGTTTTACATTTAATCCTAGCATTCTGAAATCTGTGATTATAGTAACTGTTGTATAAAAATGAACTCACTTCAAAACTTTAAATTTAATTTTGAATTTTTCTTCAAGCGAGGGTAGCATAGGGTAAGTGCCACTATGGAATGCAAAGAAAAGTAGGAAAATGCTATAGATAATAAATTGATTTTAAACTGTATTTCTAAATGTACGTCACTATTCATTTCACTGCTACTATAACAGAAAAACTATAACTATAATATTGAACAGAAGTGAAAATTGTAGGTGGAAAAGATGACAAAACTGGTGGAGAAAGAAATTAGTCATCATAAAAAATGCTGGTTTGTCTAAATTAAGTATTTTACTTACCACACCAAATTTTAGAAGGTATTAATTACAATAAAACTTTAAAATAGTCTTTACTTTTCATTTTCTCAGAGCCTGGATTTTTTACAAATCAAAGTGAAGAGGATCATACTATATATTCCAATTTTCCTGAAACAAGTTGACCTAGATATATTTTAGAACCAATAGGATGGGAAACAACACTAGATTGTTACCAGGTAGCATGAAATATCTTCTTTTATTATTTTTAAGAAGTCTAGTTACAGAAGCATATTTAAAAATGTGTAAACTAGAATTTTTAATAGAGCCTAAGAAGAGATAAAATTGCTCTGAAAAAAAGAATGTAAGAATGCTTGAGAAGCAGTTTCTGAAGGAATTCTAGACAGGAGGTCTAGGATAATACAATGTAAAATATTTGTAGTGAAAGTTTCAGGATGAATCCTAACAGACAGCCCTGTGCTGGATTTTCCTGGAGGAGATTTCCCACAGTCTCTTCTACCAAATACAGCAGGAGGAAAACTTTACCTGGAATTATGAGAGCAGGGGTAATGCAATGTTTAACCTCTAAGGGTGGTGGAGCAAGAGGTTTGTACTTTGTCTCCAGTGTAAAGCAGTTTTCCTCTCTTTCTGAAGATCAGATAATAAAGGATATATCTGAATAGTGAATCCCTTCAGCACCACACATAACACTCGAAGTTTCCTGCAGGTTCTTTTGGCACTGTGTTTTTAGAGCCTTCTGTGGTCAGGAAACTGGCTCTGAAAAAGCAATGAAACCTCTGAATTCCAACAGATGCCTGTCCTGTGTGGAATGTTAATATATCCAATTCAGATTTAATAATGTATACTAAATTCCCGTGTTTCATGGGAATATGCCACATTATTTTTAAAAGTTTCACACCAGTGTTGAGCCAAACACGTGCTAGTGCTTGTTTTTGCATAATCCTAATTAAGTCAAGGATCAGTTATAGCTGAAGTTACAGTTTATCTGTTTACATAAATTACAAACAAACATTCATTCGGAAACATGTTAGAGACCTTCTTAAACCTCTAATTAGGATTATTAAAATAAATTCTTATCATGACAATTTATTTATTCCATATCTTTAAGCCAAAAATTGAAGGTCATCCACCTATGCTTTTCCTGATGCATTTTCATTCTGTTTAAACACATTTATTCACTCAGTTATTTATTATATTTCTAGGGAAAAAAACAAGCCAGCAAGTTAACCTAATTTAGGAGATCTTTACAGTTTAGGCTTGTTTTATAAAATGTATGAATACAAGGAAGAATGCTTTGAATTTGGTTTTTTTTTGGTAAATATTTTAACAAAAATTTCCTACTCTTAAAGAAGATGTGTCTTTCTATATGTGAATTACTGTAATCCTTCAAATTTTATCATATCACTGAGTAGCTCACTGTTAAGATAATTTTATTAAATTTCAGTTTCTCATTAGCCAGATTATTTACCACATAAAACCAGTATAATTTCATTATTTTCAATGGAGCTTTGCCATTTAGTATTTCTTAAAAACATTTGGCGTTTGAGCAACTTGGTGCAAACAAAATAAAAAGAGTATGTAAGCTGAGTTTCATGATACTAGGAAATTAATAATAAAAAATTGACTATCTGAAAGCTCAAGCTTTAACAATAACAAGTTTCTACAAAATTCTGCAAGCAAGATCATACATTTTGTGTGATCTTTGTGATGTAGTATTACCTTGTGTAATTAAATCATTCAGGATCAATATACCATAAAGAAAAGATACCTGGAATGCATTTTAAAAATCTGTAAAGGACCATCAAGGAACTACAAGAATAGTTTAGCTTAAATCCCAATTTAAAGATAATTATTCCATATTACCTTTTTGTCCACATTATGCCGTATCAGCTTCCAAAAGTAAAAATATTTTAATACATTGTCAGCTCTATAAAAGTTTTATTTTGAAGTACAGCAGTGTAGGGAAATATTTTGGGTTTTCTTTGAAAATATTGAAATCTGGGGCACAGGAGGGAATGTGAAGTTTCTCAAATTGAGAGTTAATCTTTATCCAGTGTATGGCTGTGGGTATCTCCAGAAGCCAATTATGAAACAGATATAGCTAGATGATTTTTGTTCCTAAATTGTACTAAATTTACTTTATTATGGGGAAGAAAAATATTTGCAATATTTGTAAAAGATTATTGGATTTTGTTAGATCAATTCTCCTAATAAAGGCCACGTTGGCTTCCAGCAAGACTTGAACATAAATGCTGTTTCTGTGATGGGCCAACCACTTTACCACAATGGAAGAATGATTTTAAATCATGACTTAAGGTTGAGATGAGCAGCCTGAGTGTGATCCAGAAGCCAAAACAAGGACAAAACCAAAATAAAAGGAAGGAATGTTTTGGCCAGCAGGAGAGAGCTTCAGGAAGCCTGGATGGCAAAAGGCAGTCCTGGAGCAGAAACAAGGGCTCAGGTGGCAGGAACCAGGAATTTGGGCTGTGAAAAGAACAAACAGGCAGGGGGCAGGAACAAGACACTGGTGTGAACTCACAGGCAAAGCACAAGATGTGTTGGCAAAAAAAAAAAAAATGCAGTTAAATTGAGCTTATTGGTCCCTTCTTCAGAAAAAGTCAAGTTTATACCAGGTAGGTTGCTGAAGGATTCAAATGGATTTAAGTAAGAGTTAATTTTTTTTATTATGACAGCTGCATAATTGAAATACCCATTTCATGGGGGGTGATTTTTCAGGAAAGTATGTGTGACTATATTTAACAGGTAAAACCCAAAATGAGGGCTAGGCATTTTTAATTACATTACATTTGCAAGTACTGGTTTTTATTAATGTTTTATTAAATACTTAGAGGATTAAATAAGTATATGTATATATATAAAATTCATCAAAGGAAGACAAAAGCACAGAAATCTGCCCCTTGATGGTTTTCTAAGTCACTGTGTGACATAGCAAGTTCTCCTATTACTTTCCTAGTTTCTGACAATCTAGTTTTGTTCCAGGGTGCACCACAACTGTGCTTCAAACAGAAGTCTGCCTAATAGTTTTGCGATTATGGATTGATATTAGGAAATCAGAAATTTAAATTTAATCATCTGAAGCATAAAAAGAAACCTAGGCAGAGCCTTTACTTCCTAATCCACTCTCTCAGCCCTTCTTTCAAGGAACAATCTGTTTTCAGAAAATGCCCAGTTTCTCTGTTCTTGCATCACTTTGAATTTCAGAATTCCTCTTCAGCAGGGAAATCATGAGAGGTTGGGCATTCAGGTTTTTTGAGGCTGGGGCTTTTGGGGTGGTTTTGTCTGAGTTTTTAGTTTGGTTTGGGGTTTTTGTTCATCTTTGCTTTTTTTTGTTTGCTGGGTATTGCAGTTCCTCTTTCATTTTCTTTTCTCTTTTCTTTTCTTTTCTTTTCTTTTCTTTTCTTTTCTTTTCTTTTCTTTTCTTTTCTTTTCTTTTCTTTTCTTTTCTTTTCTTTTCTTTTCTTTTCTTTTCTTTTCTTTTCTTTTCTTTTCTTTTCTTTTCTTTTCTTTTCTTCTGTTGTTTTTTTTTAATATAACTTGGACATTATCTAGAAATCCAGACTTTCCCTCTGCCTTCTGATGAGTCCTTTTCACTCAGTGTTTATCAGTGTTTACCACCTCCCTCTGTGAGGAGCTCAGATTTCTCTGGCAGCACCCAGCTCTCTGTATTTTGTTTTGTGCAAAGCAAAAGAATCTGCCTTGAAGCTAAGACCTAACCTTACCTGAAAAATCATGAGCAACCTGCAGTGATTTTACTGTGCATTATTAATTTACATCAGAAGAAAGCCTCTTTCCTATGTAGGTTATGTGGTTGGTGAATTAGAATCTGATAACAGAGAGTTTTCTGTACGAGTCTTTATTGCCTGTAGGAGCAACTACTCAAGGAACTCTGGTATTTTAAAATTTCTAGTGAAATTTACTTCTTGTCATGATAATATAACAAAGTTTATGTGTTTCAGAAGGAAGGAACACACCAGCTGGTGTAAAGTGTGGTGTCAGAATTGCACATCTGGGAATTTGAACAGAATCCCACTACAATTCATAGGAACCACCCTTAATTAAATAGTCTTCATCTGCATGTTCAGTCAAATGAAATAATAACAGAAAAAATATACAATTCTGTAGAGATTGTTATTTAACCCATGTTGAAGCACATTCTTTGTTCTTTAACGTGGTTTAGTTGATTTCCTTTTCAAATAAACACGTCAGACATGATGCAATGACCAATCTTTCCTCATTCATTCATCAAATATGACACATTTGTTTGAACTGATGGGACTCAAGGTTCTGAAATTACTGGAAAAAATCACTTTAGAAGCCAAGTAACAAAGATAATAATTAACAACTTCCATCTTTTTGCTCTGATCATTGCTGATTGCTCCTTGGGGATGGAATATGATGATTGCTTTAAAAGGATGTGGTGCTTCAGGCTCAGTTTATTTTTCTCCATCACCACACAGACAATATGAAATATTCTGGAAAGCTGTGCATTTTCTCCTCCTATTTCAACAGGAATGGGAAATTAGGGAAAAAAA